>NKCI01000204.1:0-71181 GCA_003946985.1 Fusarium duplospermum | reverse complement strand
ACCTATTATTAAATAAATTATAAAAAAAATTAATAATTTTATTATAAATAATATAAAAAATTAATTCTAGGTATAGCTAGTTAATTTATATTAATTTTATAGAGAAATATAGTATTTTTATTATAGCCTAAAATCACGGTTTTGCGTAGAAGGGGGGGGTGCGCAGAAAGGCAGGGGCTAACGTTAGGCCTCAACTCCACCGCCATTGAGTACATACGACCATACCCACTGGAGAACTCGGGATCCCGTCAGGAGATGTAAACTATCGTTGTCTTCTACGGAGCGTTCCATAACACCGACATTCTGCCAATATGGATGCGCACGATCTGCTACCACAAGCGTGGGATAATGCTATTTTCTCGATTCACCTGATTCATACTTATTTAACTTAGCGTAGACTAATTGGCGGTATATATGTCCTCTCCATCGTGTACTTGTGATGGCTGCGATGGACACCAGAATGGTTTCCGCATCCCATATTGTGCGGCTTCAGGGGAACTTAGATGTACGCTGCGTACATGTGGTGGTTTCTGGGCGGGATCATGTTCATATAGGATTCAATACCCAGTGTTTATGAGTGAACCTGTTGTTATACTTAAATCTAAACACCATTATACTCCAATAGTCTCGATTGAACTCTCACTCTCCTCAGAATCTAACCCGCTCGACTCATCTGATGCATCATCCTCGGCCACATCCTCCTCGTCAAAGGTAGGACCGCGTTTCTCGAATTCATGAGATGGGTCATGGATCTCCTCACGATGAAAATAGCACTTGAAGCAAAAGTCAAAGTTCTCGCAGCTCTTGCAGGTATGTATTGTGCCGATGAGAATCTGTTGATGGGTTAACAGTGCATCATACCGCAAGCGAGGCGAAAGGAGTATATACCAATCGGCAACTGTCACAGAATGCATTATTATGTCGATGGCCCCTTTTCCGAGAAGATGCCACCCTGTTCGAGCTGGGTCGCTTCTTTTTCGGACTTGGACCGGTCGATTCCTCGACAGTCAAGAGCTCCATTACCTTTGCGCCGCTGTTGTGGAATGCGGCGATCTGCAATGGGCTCCAGGTCTGATCCGCGTCTCCCCGAACCGACAGCAATTTGCTGGCATCGTGCTTGAGGAGTATATCGATGATCTCTGCCTGCGCGTCGGGAGACTTCTCATCAGCGATGATCGCCTGTGAAGTCATCCCTCGTGCAGCCCAGCACAAGGCCGTCCAGCCATCCTTGTCTGTCTGGTCAACCGCCATGTCTGGATATTTGAGGATCAGCCGGACGATCTCGACGTCGCCGCTCTGAGCCGCCCATTGTAGAACGGTCCGGCCTGTCTTGTCCGCGGCATAGACATCGCAACCAAGGTTGATTAGGTGCTGAAAACTATCAAAACAAGTGGCAGCTGCGAAGTGAATCGGCAAGCGACCCGCCTGATCAGCGAGATCCATGGCCGCTCCGTACTCGAGTAGAAGCTTGAGGGCGTCGGGCGAATTTCGCAGGCAAGCCACGCTCAGCGCTGTCCCATACAATCCGCAGACTTGGTTGACATCCGCCTTGGCGTCCACTACAAGATAGCGTATGATGTCGAGGACATCATGGTCAACGGTGGGACCCAGGCATGCGGCCTGTAGGGGGCTTCCCTTGGTGCCTCCGACTCCGAGGTCCGCCTTTGCGCCGGCTGCGTGGAGATGCTTGACCATCTGCGTATTACCCCTAAAGCAGGCTCGGTGCAAAACTGAACCGCCTTGGAAGCTCGTTGCATTAAGGTCAGCACCCTTGCTTATCAGGTACTCGGTAATCGGCCAGTTGCCAGACCTGCTGGCGATGTTCCACAGAGGCGTGCAACAACCGTCCTTGCATACAGTGTTGACGTTGACCCGGGCGTTGACAAGCTTCTTGATGGCGGCGAGATCGGGCTCGGCTATGCTGGTTCGATAGCCAAGAGCCGTCCGGCCCTCGTTGTCGGCGAGGTCGACGTCTGGTCTATGTTGGAGAAGGGCCCCGATGACTACAGGGGTTTTGGCGTGTTGCAGAGCAGTGCAGCCAAACCGCTTGGCTACGTGATCTACATCCGCGCCGCCTTCGAGCAGACTCTGGACTGACTCCAAGTCTCCGTTGATGGTTGCCATGATGAGCGGCGTGTGCTGGTCATAATCCTCCGGCCCCTCAATGTCGACATCGGCCTTGAACTCCAACAGCACGTCGATCGCATCTGCTTTTCGGCCGAGTGCTGCCTGGTGTATTGGAGCCAGGCCATTGTCTTCCTTGATGTCGGTATCGGGGCATCGGCCGAGGACCTTCCGCATCGTGGTCATGGACGGCAAACACAGCGAAAGGACGGTTCTCCCTTTCCACCCACTACCAGACGCTGCCGCCCCCTGATCCAGTAGGAAATCAGCAACCTCGAAATGGCCGGCTGCTGCGGCCTCAAATAACGCCGACTCGCCGAATGTGTCCCTCCAGTCGATCTCTGCGCCTTTGTCGAGCAACCAGCGAACACACTCCAGACTCCCTCCGCGCGCCGCCTCTGAAAGGGGAGAGTAAACAGCAAAGTCGGCCCTGTGGACATCAGCACCATGGTCGACTAGATACTTGAGGCATTCTAGGCGTCCTTTTCTTGCTGCTGCCATCAACGGAGTCTGGGACTGACTCAGCGGGTTCAGTTCAGCGCCATTGTTCATCAAGAGCTCCAACATGTCTATGCTGGCAGTAAGGCTATTACAAGCTTCCCACAGCAAGGACCCGTCTGACAGCCAGGGCTGGTAGTTTGCGTCTGCTCCTTTCTGTAACAGGAGACGGGCAAACTCCACACGTCCATCCCTCACGGCGTTACTCAGCTGCTCGTCCATGATGGGTTGTGTTTCGGGGTGGAGGCAGAGGATATCCAGCAAGGGTGCCGCGGTCTGGACAAAGTTGAGGTCTGCCGCTCTATCGAGGTACTTCTCAATTTCAGAGAGCTCGGGTTTGTTTTCTGATTTCTCGACAATGTCTGCCAAAGCTCGGGCAACTTTGAAATGGCCGAGCCTCGAGCTTTCATTTAGGGCCGAGTTATTGGACGTATCGCTTGCCTTGACGTCAATCTTGTGGGCTGCCAGAGTCTTGACCACGTCTGCGCCGCAAGCGGAGCCTGCGGACATGGCCATGACGGCACCGTGGCCACCAGAAATGTCGGCGTCAGCGCCGTATTCAAACAAGAGAGAGCAGATGCCGGCGCGTCCGTTCCTGGCCGCCCGGAGCAGGGCCGTCATATTTGGGAAGTCGACGGGAGCGTCTGGCAAACACCCACGGCTGAGGAGGGCATTGACACAGTCCTCGAACCCCAACTCGGACACGCGGACTAGGAGAGATGCCGGCCAGGCAAAGCTCTCGGGAGCCGACAAGATGAGGACCATGAGAACCTCGCTCTCAGCAGACGACGCAGCTGCAGACAGGGCAGCTTGGAGATGGGGTTGTTGAGGATGGCCATGCTCCAACTCGAGTAGATATTCTACAACGTCCTTCATACCTGCGCGAGACGCCTCGACCAGAGCAATGCCCCTGCCGGCTGTGCTCTGGCTGCCGGTGTCATCAACCCAACTTCTCAATAGTTCAAGATCTCCAATCTCAGCAAGAAGGGCCAATGCGCATCCGGATAGCGTCTCCGGTCGATCAACTCTGTCCATAGGGCTCGCCATGATCCATCTTGACTCTGCCCAGCTTTGCCACGCGGATCCAGAGCCCCCTTTGAAGAAATCCGCCACTTCACTCCTTGGCCTCTTCGATTGAATCTTCCTGTAATGCTTGGGCCAGTTCATGATGACGTATTGATGCAGTGTTGTCCGATCCTCAAACATGGAACGAGAAAGGAGCACATCATCCGTCCCAAGGCTGCATTGAACCCCTTTGTTCTTGTCTTTCCATGTCACAAAATCCTGTTGTTTCAAGAGATCGAGGCATGAAAGAACAATCTGTTGGTGACCGTCCTGTCCAATTCTATACCACTCGGTCCCGGGACCCAAAAGCAGATCACGAAGAACGGGGTGGCTGATTCCCACCTCGTTGTTCCTTATCACAAGGATACCCCAAAGGAGATTGGCTATTGGGGAAAGTAGGCGAAGACCGTAATCCTTGGTCATGGTCGAGCCGTCGAGAACCTCTCGTTGCTGTATCCAAAAGACAACCGTGCCCAGCTCCTGGACGCCAAGGGGTCGAACCGAACAGAGTGCCCATGATAAGACCTCTCGAGCGAGCTGCTTTTTGGGCTCGGGGACCCTGTCTAGCACATGCCGGAAGAAGGACTCAGGGGTAATGGGTTTCTCCAGGGAAAGTAACGTTTCAACAGGCACTACCGAAGCAGGACCTAGGAACTGAGTTAGAAGTGCGTCCCTCAAGCTAGCATCGGGAATAGCTCGGACGAGATGCACAACATCTTGGACAGCAGCTCCTGGGACATCGGTGTCTGCGACTAAGGCTTCAATGTATTCCCCCAGGTCTTTTTGTTGCCTATTTTCGGATTCCGAACCTGCGCGGTCCTCACCAGACTCGTTGCCCTTGTTTGCCCGAGGTGAAGCTGCAACATCACCAGCATCGTGGGCGATTTGGGCGTCTGGAGGTCGAACGTCGCTCGGATTTGAAGAGATAGGTTCATTTCGCTCCGTATTTAGTGATTCCCCCGGCCAATCCGCAAACATGTCTTTGGTAGTAACCAGTAGTTTGAACTTGTTTTCGGTTTGTAAGACCAGGTCGCTGAACACGTCGAGAAACTGTTGGCGCGAGCTGGCTTCACATTGATCAAAATTTTTGAGTACACAGACAATCTCCATGCCGTAGAACAGGCATGTCAAGGTATAGAGGGCGTCGTAGAGAGACCAGGCACGAAAGAACCACCGTTGACGGAACAAGCGTCCACTAAAAGCGGGTGCCTCGGATGCGCTGAGGATTTGGGCAATAAATGACGTTGCCATTGCCAGGGCTGAGTTACGACGGCTGTCGTGGAAATCGAAGGTGAAATAAAAGACAAGCCTTTTCTTGTTCCTGGTCTGGTTCTGTTCATCCTCGTAGAAGGCCCGAAGAGGGTCAGATGCTTTGGGCCCGTAAAGCTGTAATGCTAAGGGGCCTGTGGTCTTGCGCCATTTGGAGTAGGCATTGCTTTCTAGAATCCAATTGAGTGGGCTGTCCTTTGACCATGGCTTATCAGACACAGGTTGGGCAGGGGGCGAAAGAAAATGCAGGACTTGAAGCCACTGGTTCTTGATGGCATCACTCAGGGAACCTACGGCACATTAGTCCCTAAACACCCCAGAAATAACGGCTCAAGGAGTACAGACTTGCGGCTTCCTCGACCAGGTCGACTATCACGACCTTGGCCTTCTCATGGCTGCCGTCATTCGTGAGGTGCAGAAGCCGTTCATCAAAGGTGCCAAAGGATCCTCTGAACTCGGTCAAAGGCTAATAATGGTGTTAGAAGGGAACGACAACCACTGCGCAAAGTAGCTTACTGTTTTTGACGAACTCTCTGTGGAGTAAATACTCGCCACTCTGACAAATTGAGGGAGTTTCGTCTCTAGGAATAACTCGTTGACCTCGGTGACTGCGGCCGCTAATGTGTCGATAGAGGACAGCAGAATAGGCGACCGCATGTCCACCGCCCTCGAAAGCCATTGGGTGACTCGATTGACTACTTCAAACTGAGTGGTTGCGCGATGGAGACAATCGAGGAAGATCTTGACTATCGTTATCCCTCGCCGCCTCGCTCACACCAGGGGGGAGGGGATGAACTTACGAATAGGCTAGTGGAAGCGGCGATGTCTCGATACTTCTCTCTATCGAGAGCAGCAAGCGCGATTGCCTGAAAGAGAATCTCAGTAGAGTTCCGAAAGCTAGATCTGGATAGGAATGTCCTTGCCTCCTTGATTATAGTCCCTCCCAGCTCATGGCCTACCCATATAATGGGGGGAGGAGGACTCTAGACAAGAAATCAGCCCGACTATGGGAATACAAACAGGACCCCAGCGCTTTACCTGATAAGGTTTCCGACGATCTACGAGTTGGGCTAGCAGCTTGAGTGCCTGATCTCTGAGAGCATCTCTGGAGCCACGGCCCTGAATCACGTCGCCCGGATCACATTCAACGACGGTTCTTGTTGCGTGAAATGGAACACAGCCGTCCAGAACAGATAGAAGCCAGCCACGGCGTGTCGCAGTAGAGTCATCGGAACAACGTTTGGCCGCCAATGAATGGGCGATGACCACACTATAGTGTCTCAGCGAACCCCAAGCAGCAGTGAATGACCCTTGAGAACTTACTCCAACTGTAAATCTGGCTGCCCGCCTTCCAACTCCGACGAAGAAGACATGTTAGATGGCGACCTACCTATGGCAACGCCTGGGAGACCGTGTTCGCGGATGTGTTGATGGAAACGAGTCGAAGGGGGGGGGGGGGGGGCTCGAGCTGATGATTTACGGTGATGGATGCTCACGGTGGATGTCTCGTGCGAGGTACAGGTACAAGCTGGGTGGTTCGCAATCCCTGGAAACGAGCAGGCAGCTGTCTTACTGGCATGCAAGGATGCGGCATACGGTGGCATTGCAGGTCAGCAGATTGACCTAACTTATATTGTTCGAGACGGGTTCAGCCGCTCTATCGACGTATCGAGTCACCAAATAAAGCATCAGGCTCAGAGTTGTATAAGAAGCCGAAACCTTCCTTCATCTTGTGGGATGCTCTATACAGGTTCCAAATCAGACGAAAACACTTTCCCGTCCCTTCCTGTCGTAACGATGGATAGCATTAAGGATGATTTCTCCCAGCTCGACCTATCGGACGACTCAGACGTGATCGACGATGAAGAAGAAGGCGTCGTCTTGGTCCAGGCCGCGATGTACCCCACGGACGGGAAGACTGACTATCGCACCCGCAACTCCAAGGCAGACCCCTACCAGAGAACAACGGGGACAGACCGCAAGGGCATCGTCAATATCCGGTGCAAGATCCTCGATATCGTTCACGGCACCATGTCGCCGGACAAGCCAACCTCGTTCGCCACGTTGATCGTGTTCAAGTGCGCCTTCTTCTCCAAGAAGCACAGCCGCCGGGCCCGGTCCGTCGACATCGAGCTGGTGTTCAACGGCTTAGGTGCTGGGGCGGCAGATCCCGAGGTAGTGGATATTGCGCCGCAGGGGAAGTACTGCCTGATGCCCGAGACCGAAGAGCAGACAGTCACACGCGAGGCGTCGGGCGGCGTGGGTGTGCCACTGGTGGGCGGCGCAGGCGGCGAGGGGAGCCTGAAGTGGCAGAAGGTTGAGGTTCGCCAGCGGAAGAAATACACGACAGTGGTTGGCGAGACGGGGCTCTACGGCAGGGATGAAGGGGAGGATAATGGGGCTGCATGGACGCTGCTGGAGAACGCCATGACCAGGGATGGCGTACCCGAGACGTTCAGGGGAGCTATCCTGCTGAAACGAAAAGACAACAAGAGCCACTTTCAGTGCGACCTGAGGATCACCGTCAAGACGGACAGGTGGACAGCCTTCGCCAACCTCTTCGAGTCGACACCTCTTGACGAGCCTATCCTGTTCGACCCCAAATTGCCGTCGACCGATAAACTAAGGGTCTATACAACAAACAATTTGGCCGAGGTTAGGCTAGGGGACCTGCAGGATATCAACATCATGAAGGTCACGAGCGGGATTATTCATGAGGATGGACCGGCATCGTCTTCCGCCGAGGCGCCCGTGTGACTGCTGAAGATGCATTACCCAGCACAGATGGGCGCAGCTGAAAATCAGGCTGTGTAATCCCGAGTTTCATTAGCCGAGCCTAGTCAGAGCTTAGGAGGGAAGCAGCTTGCGTTGTGTGGAATGCCAGCCTTTGCAGCACGTGTATAGGAACATTGTCCCCTGTGAGCTGAAAGACTCATGCGCGTGGCTTGTAGCTCAAACCTGTCGCTGTGATAATCCCATCCATAAGACCCCTGTGCTGGACTCGCACCACCTCAATGAGTTCCAACAATGTGCAGCTGATCCTCCCGTCGGCCCCCAATCGAGACCCTCTCCCCAGAGCGGTGCACAATGTCATTCCTCGAGAGCCTGATTTCACAATCCCCTCTCTTCTTGCAATCCACGTATCTGATCGGCTGAACATTCTTTATCATCACTCACCTGCGGATCTTACCGGCACCATGGTAGGCTCTGGAAAGTGGCCGAATAATGGCCCTGATGATGAGAATGTTTACCCTACCCCTCAAGCAAGCGAAGACGGTGACACAGATGACCAGCCAGAGGCGCGACCGTTGGCCACACTCGAGCAAGAGTTGGCCGTTGGGAAATGGAATTTGTACGAGGAACCGGATAAACTACGCGTCAAGTTCTACCACGAGCACCAAGACACTGTGAGATGCAAAGGCAACCAGGACTCAAACATCTTCCATGTCCTGGCCCGAATCCCGGAAAAGAAAATTCGAAAACTCAAGCTACTCGTCTACTGGGTTGTCCAGATCTCCGGGGACCTACTGACACACACAGACACGCAAGGGCTGACTGGTTTTCACCTAGCCATACAGAATCGCAACTACAGGATGGTGAGATACGTACTGGACGCTCACGAACACTACCGCGCGAAAAAGGGGTGGGACATCGACGGCATCCTCAAGGCTGCCCAGAACGGCAACAATTCCCTCCACCTCGCCATGAAGTGGATGACGCCCGTCCCGCAGAAGGAGGGCGGCTGGCTAGAAACCATCAAGACGCTCATTGACAAGGCGAGCGCCGAGACTCTCACCATGCAGAACCAGGATGGCTTCACCCCGCTCCACCTGGCCGTCGAAGGCAAGAAGTGCACGCCGCAGCAGCTCATCATCGTCAAGAAGCTGATCGAGACGTGCGAGGCAGCCCTTGACGTGCGGGGGAACAAGGGCAAGACAGATTTGTCCCCCTACCAGTACCAGCAGGCAACGTATGAAGAGTTCCGGAGGAAGCAGCCAAAGCAGCTGGGCGACCGGAAGACGGGGCATGGAGCGTCGAGTACCCAGAATACCGATATGCAGTGTAGCAAGACAGACGATGGACGAGCCGAGAGTGCCGCAGAGTCTGCGCAGGGAGACGTCAGCTACCAGCCAGTGCAATCGAGGGAGAAGCCACGCGGCGGAGGCGAGGATGGCAGCAATGGCCCAATGCCAGCTCAAAGGCCTTCAGAGGGCCCCTCCTCCGGTCATGCCCGGAAGCCAAGGGAAGGGGAGCAGGATGGCCGAGGCTCCTATCAGGAGCAGAAGCACAACTCAGGCGGGGTTTCTGGCCATGGAAGCAATATGAAGAAGCTCCGCAGGCAGCCTACAGTGGGTGAAGAGGCAAAAGACGCTGGTGGCGTCATTGCTATCGTGTCTCAAGATCAGCACCAGCACGAACAGATGTCGCCAATGGCGACAACTGCTCAAAAGGCAATCAGGCACAAGGACGGCTCAAAGACAAAGGCCGAGTCGTTTAACGACAATGTGACAGGTGACAGCGCAGACGAGATAGCAAGCTATCTCAAGCGCACTTATCTTCGCAAGAGGAGCCGATGTAAGGCCCTCGACTTCTTATACGGGGGGGTCTCAGGTGAGCCATGTGCCTTTCACAGCACTTTTCGGCAGCTGACGGTGATACAGACACGCAAGTCGACTTCAATCTTTACGGAAAGGAGGGGGAGATATCCGAAGAAGACTTCAAACGAGGCTACAAGTGCGCCAAGCTTGAAGACACGCTCCAGTTCGTCCGCATCCCTCACCTCATTATCAAGCCTACACCACCTGCTCCGTCTGCCAGCGAGCCAGACGATCACCTGGAGAGGCACCCAGAGCTTCCTTCCAGTAAAGATCCGGCCTTGGGGAGAACAGACCTCGGCATCATCTTTCGCTGGCTCCGCGCCGACGCCAGGGTCGAGAAGATTATCAAGCTAATAGTCGACGACTCTCGCGATCCGCCGCATTGCGACGAGGAGATCGAGAACGCCGTGAAGCCCTTTGGAGTTGAGGTTTGGGACTGGTGCAAGATTGACCTCTGCTGCGAGACGATAGCTAAGACTGCGCCGAATGCTCGCCAGATAAACCTGTATTGGAGTGGGAAGAACGCCGTGCTTCGCGGATGGAGTGATCGAGAGGGCGGCTTGGCACGTCTCCCAGACCTGGAGCAGGTTGTGGTCTTTCTTCGATCAGTGAGTTCCACTGAACAGCTAATGAAACTTACCATTGATGAAGTCACGCAGGGAACAGAGGGTAGGAGCCGGAACCTGAAGAACTTCAGCAGCTTCAAGGAACGGCTTGAACGCTGGGCTCAGCGAAAGGACATCCGGATCAAGCTGGCCGAGTCGGACAGCAACCGTCAGGCGATCCACACGGCACGCGTGAAGAACGAGAACGCGCTTCAGAACCACCGGTGGCTCAAGTGCATGGACAGCTTCTCGCACTTCATCGTGAACGTGCGGCTGAGGCAGCCCCTGCAGCCCATCAAGATCGCCATCATCGACGACGGCATTGACACGACCGACCGGAAGCTGCACGACCGCATCATCGGCGGGCAGTACTTCTGCGCCCAGGACGAGAGCCCGTCCTTCTGCGTCTCGGCCGGCGGCCATGGGACCATGATGGCGCGCCTGATCACCCGCGTGTTCCCGCAGGCCAAGATCATCTCACTTAAGCTAGACGAGCACGCGCAGAGCGACGGCAGCGCGCAGTTCAGCGTGCAGAGCGCCGCCGACGCCGTGCGCTACGCCCGGAGTCTGGGTGTCAGCATCATCAACATGAGCTGGAGCATCGAGCCGACCGAGGCCAGCAAGAACTCGCTAGACGATCTGCGGCGCGCCATCAACTTGGCCGAGGAGAGCAAAATCCTCATGTTCTGCTCAGCCAACGACCAGGGCAAGACGGAGGACAAGAGCTACCCAGGCCAGTGCTCGCGCGGACCTCTCGGCACGCTGTGCAAGATCGGCGCCGCTACGGCCACGGGGGGAGAGTACCACTACGTGTCTCTCGGCGACGTCGACTTTCTGTTCCCCGGCCGCGTTGTGGAGAAGGAGCAGGACGAGGATGCGGCCGACAATGCGGCGGGCACGGGGCTCAAGGATCGGAGCGCCGAGGGCTCATCGCTGGCCACGGCGTTTGCGTCCGGGCTGGCTGGGCTTATTCTGTATATCCTCCAGCTGGTCAGCGTCTACTGCGAAGGCGACGGGGGCGAGCTGGGCGGTGGTTTCGCGATGCACTACGAGAGCGTTAGAAACGAACCCAGCAAGATGATGGAGATATTCAAGAGGCTAGCCACCGAGAAGAAATTTGTCGAGGTATGGAAGGTGTTTGAGAATGCTGAAGAGGCGTTGCGGACGGGCGGACGGCTTCCTGATAATAAGTTTCGTATCTTGACCAAGATCTGCTCTGAGCTGCTCACCGGGTTGAACTAGATGGTTCCCTGAGCAGTACATATACCCGTTGGTCAGCCCTGTGGGGCCTAACTAAGAGGCGTTTCGCTTTTCCGTTTTCCCATATCCTCTCAAGTACAGTAATTGACACAGCAAGGTGGAGAAAGATCAAGCGCTCTCATTCGTAATAATCTTCCGTTTTGCAGTTAATTAGGTAGTTGGGTAGATGTCTGGCGTCTCCGCCTTGCTGTGCTAATTTGTTGAGAGGATACGGTACCTAGTTGGGGCCAAAATTTTGTAGATACCAAAAATACCATAGCTAAACATTAGATAGCCAAAAATACGCTAAATTTCGGCATTCTTAGTTCAACCCAAGTAATAAGACTTTCTTCAATTGTTAAAGCGCGATTATGCCCGGTCAAACGGATCGACGTCAGGCCAGAAAAGCCGTCGCCGCCGCCCACAGCAACGCGTCACGCTTCACGCGTACGGCAAGATGAATCACCAAATCGACGCCTCATCGCACCGGCTCTTTAAGAGGTATTGCCTCCAAAGCTAGTTGCTCGAAGTCTCTCGTCGGCAAAGTCCTTAGTTCATTATCTTCGCCGCTGGAAACGCGCCAAAGAGGGCGCCCGCCGTGAAGTTAGCTTAGGAGACTACTTTGGCTGTGACGGGTGGATGAGGGATCCCTATATTCCTCACCTTCGGCATGAGAAGCCACCAAAGACCCATCCAGAAGAAGAGAAGATCTATCGACTTCTCGTCATCGGCGGCTTCACCGGGCACACTAACTTTGACTTGGTCATATATTGCATCCAGTTTGATATCATCTTCTGCACCTTACCCCCGCATTCTACACACATCCTTCAGCCGGTCGATCTCGGCGTATTTCAGCCGCTGAAGAACGCGCATCAGAAGAGACTTCGTGCCTCGATTCGAGCGGTGAATCTTGCCTTTGATAGAGTGTCTTTCGTGAAGGCGTTCACGGATTTCTATGTGGAGGGGTTCTCGATCTTCTCTATCGGTTATCCCGACTTCAACTATGCTGAAGAACACATTTCCAATACATCATAGCATCATATCCCGATGCTAACACAGTGGCCTTTTTTTTAGCCTTTCTGCTACCTGCGGCGGGCTACAGGCAGTCGAAGACTTATGCCTATCTATATAAGGGGTATTTAACTACTCTAACCTCCGTACGAGACTGTCAGGAGTTGTACGGTAGTTTAGGCAGCTTGGATGCAGAATCTCGGCGAATTGTCAAACTATAATTGGCGTACACATCAACTTTGAACATGATGGTGGAGGGGTTCTCGCCACATAATATTATGCCATTGTTCGAAAAAGGCGGCATCTGGCCACCTACAGAGGAGCCAGCAGTCAAGCGGCAACTTGCGAAGAAGTTAAAGAACCGTGAGGCGATCGGCCTGAAGTATCTTCACCTTCTGCCAAAGGATCAGCGATTCCAGGAGGCGGAAGATCAGCTTGATCGCATCATCGAGCGGTACCATGAAGTCATGAACTCCCCAAGTCGCGAGGCACTTCGGTCAGCGAAGAAGGTCGTGTCCGAGGCCCTCCACATGGATCAACAACGGCAAGCTGTTGTCAGCAATATGGAGACCTGGATCAATGCGGTTTTAGCTAAAAAGAAGCCAGGGAAGTTCATTAAACCCACAGGTAACCTCATCACGAGTGTCGATGTTGAGGATATTCGGAAACAACATGAAGAAGAAGTCACAGCCGAGGCTGCACGACAGAATCGCCGAGAAGCCCGCTGTGTAAACAAGAGATCGACCGCCTTACCACTGCGTGGTGTGAGGAGAAGATACGCCTCTTTGGCACCACGAGAACGAAGAAGATGCCCTTTAAACAGTGGCTTGTCGATTCCGGAAGACAGCAGGAATTCATTTCTTTCGATTGCAACCATAAAAGGATGAGTGAGATCCTCAACACGAAGCCCGGCGGCTTTATGATCGATATCCCTGAAGCTGAAGAAGTGCGACTTGCCCGCGAGAAGTCATGCCTCGCGCCCCTGGAGCCTCCTTACAAACATGAAAGCCAATGAGACTCAAAGATTCTCCTCCTCTTCATAAGCACTCTCTTCAAGCACTCAACTGGCCCTATCATGCTAGACATTTCCTCATATATATATATATTAACTACTACACTCATCACATATTGATTACATTATGCCAAGGACCGTGGGTTCTGTCAAACCCCAATACGGACCGTACCTGACGCTATTTCTGAGGCAAGCCGCTCAGGACCAGGGAGTGTGGCCCCACAATACCCAAAGGAGCGCCGGAGTTGAGTGGAAAGAAGCCAACCACGTCGTTGACTTCTTACAGGGGTCTGAGAATGATGATAGGTAATGTGAGAACGAGTTGTGACGAGGTTGATACTATGCTCCGGCGCTCCTTCCAGTAAGTAAGAGTCCTCTCGTAAGAAAACCGGGTATAAGAACTGGATGGAAACCTGTCTGCATTTCGATTCAACATCTGTATCCCATCTTGGACTTTTTCCAATCTAGCAAATCACATTTTCTCGTCAACTACTGAAGATTTCATATCTTTTGTACACAATGACCACTCAAAAGCCCAAGGTTCTTGTTGTCCTTACCTCGGCCGACAAGGTCCCCAAGACTGGAAAACAGATTGGCTGGTATCTGGTAAGTTATCGCCATTCTAATTTGTTGGATGTTTTCAATTCCACACATGCACTTATTGTCAAGGTCTATGCTGATACTTCATAGCCCGAGCTCGCCCACCCATTCCACGTCCTCAACCCCCGTGTCGAGTTGGTGTATGCTTCGCCCAAGGGTGGAGTATCACCTCTTGATCCTGTATCTGTTGATCTCTTCAAGGATGACCCGGTGTGCAAGGATTTTCTCGAAAACCACACGTCAGTCTGGGAGAACACGACAAAGCTATCTGATTTCGCTGGCCGAGCTTCAGAGTTTGACGCTATCTTCTACCCCGGTGGACATGGTCCCATGGTAGATCTTGCAGATGACCAGCATTCAAAAGATCTGCTCCGCGACTTTCACTCGCAAGGCAAAGTCATCTCGGCGGTGTGCCATGGTCCTGCAGCTCTTGTCAACGCCACCACCGCTGCAGGTGAGCCGTTACTCAAGGGCGTGCAAGTCACTGGATTCGACAATGTGGGCGAGGAAATGTTTCAGTTTACTGAGGATATGGATTTTAGCCTTGAGGATAAGCTAGGTCAAGTCAGTGGTGGCAACTACGTCAAGGCTGCCGAGGGTCCCCTTGCGGAAAAGGTCGTGGTCGATGGCAAAATCATCACGGGGCAGAACCCGGCGTCGTCTAAGGGAGTGGCTGAGGAGATTGCCAAAGCACTGGGGGTTTAGTCTTGGCAGTATATCAACTCGATTGTCTTGTTACCCTATAGCCAAGAACTACTAGACGAGTTGTGATAGTTCACGAAAACAAAGCGACTAAGACTCCCAAATACATAATCAAGAAACAAGTGGGCAACGTCTCGTCTCGGAAATAGGGCTTACGGACTTACGGTGAGCAATTAATAAGCCGTCAACCTCCATAGCTTAGCGCTGACGGTTGGAATTCTGCTTCTTTGGTTTACAACATCAAACAGTCATCAGCCTTCATCAAGCCAGAGCAACTAACAACAAGCATGTTTGGAGCGTTCTCTGCTTCTTCCAAACCCACAGGGTCTTTATCCTCCCCAAATTCTTCATCCAAACCAAAGAGGAATCAGGTCACTCGGGCTTGCGATCTATGTCGAATACATAGAGTAAAGTGCGATACGAATCATCCTTGCCGGAACTGTGTGGCTAGAGGATGGCAATGTAGTAGTCGCGGGAGGCTTGATCAAGGATGGAACCTCCCGCGCGCCATGAGGTATGAAGAGAATGGAGCGAAGCAGTTTGTTGATTTTTCAGAGTTGACTTGGACTGTATAGGGAAATCGAAACATTACGAAGGCGTGTGAAAGAGCTCGAGGCTCAACTTGAAGGCACAAATACTGAGTCAAAGGATACACGCAAATATCATGCATGTGCCGACAATGATGACCAGGCTTCAAGCCCATACCCTTGCAACGAGGACGGAATTCACCTAGATGCTACCGAACCCGCGGAACCATCTTCCTCTCGTGCTCAGTTTTACGGACAGTCGTCAGCATATTACTTCATCCACCGCATAAACCTCCATCTCCAATCTCACCACCAAGAATCTCCAGAAGTTCAAAGCCCTCAAAAACTCATCCCAAACTCTGCGAGCCGATCCTTCGTTCATGCCGTATTCTCCCAAGAAGCAGAGCCGGAAATAGGGGTTGGCTCAGAGGCGGTCCCGGAACGCCCTCAGCGGTTGACAGAGAGTACCTTGTCTGGAAAGAATCTGACAGCAACCCAGGAGGCATTCTTTCTAGACCTCTTCTGGGATTCTTGGCATTGTTGCTATCAGATTCTTGACCAAGCTGAATTCGAGGCACACTACAAGTCTCTCTGGGGTGACCCGGGTCAAACCACCCGGAAACCATCTGCCATGGTCGACATCGTCTTGGCCTTGTGCATGCAGTTCGGTGTCACATCTCTTCCTCGACAAGTAGAGTCCAAGGCTGAGATTGATATTCGCGACGCCACTATCGCCGGCCGCTGGCTCTACCGACGCGCCCAAGCCCTACTGGCTTACGAGCTCGAGAGACCTTCTCTCACAACCCTTCAATGCCAGTTCTGGTCTGCCGTCTATCTCGGCAACGCTTCTTATCAGAATATGGCTCAAGGCATGATTGGTACCGCCATCTGCACAGCACACGCGCTCGGGTTGCACGTCGAGCCATCTACAGAACTACCCCTCACGGAACGAGAGGCGAGGAAGCAGATGTGGTGGACGCTGTTTGTGTTTGAAACCAGGCTCTGCATCAGACTGGGTCGACCTTGGGGAACTGAAATGTCTCGAGCAACCTGTTCCTTGCCAGTAGAGGATCAGGAAACTCGAACCGGCCATGTAGCGTGGCGAAGTTACACGGTGCAAAGAGCGAGACTCATGCTGCTATTCCGAGCCGCTTTTGAAAAGTTTCACCAAAAGTGCGCTTCCATAAAGAAGGGAAATTCAGATCTCATTGTTGAGGAGTGCTCAAAGACCCTTCAGACCGGGATGGATGAGATACACGCATGGGCTGATACAGTCCCTACCACACTCAAGACGGAACGTCGTGAGAACGGTATACCTTTCTCGACAGATCTATCTGAAGTTGACATTGAGGCTTTTGCACCACTCTGGTTACGTCGACAACGCCTCATGCTGGAGCTTGGATATCACGACTCCCTTCTGACACTTGGCCGTTCGTGCATAGCCTTCTCGCTCAAGGTGGCGAGGGAACCATATCATCAAGGAGTTCACGTTGACGAAATTCCCTCGAAAGTTTCCACGATGCTTCTCGTGGCTGAATCTGCCGCTCAACACGCAATATCAATAACTCATCTGTTGCATCAGATCTATAGGGACTATGATATTCTTGACGGTTGGTATGAGCCGTTCAACTACCAATGGAACGCGGCCATCACGTTAGTAGGGTTTATCCTGGCCTACTCAAAGAACAGTTCCATGATCCCGACCGCTTGCGAGGCTCTTTCTAAAAGTATCGAGGTTCTAGAGCGAATGGGTAGTTTCTTCGGGGTGGCAGCGAGTGCAGCGGGCGTCGTCAAGAACCTCTTATACAAGGCCAACGCCGTTGTGCACGGTTCGGAAGACTTTGTAACCAACTCGGCAGAGGAGTGTTCAGTTGACCTTTCCAAAGCTCCTCTAGGCCAACTGGAATCGATTCAACCCTCTGACCTGGATATTGCATCATCCATCCTGGCTGGAGCTGATGGCACGTTTGGACCGGCATCTGAGCTTGAGGGGTTTGGATTTAGTCATGATTTGCATCAATTTTCAGGAATCGGTGAATTGGGCTTTGAGGACAACTTTGATCTCTGGATGTATCCATTGGACTCGTAGTTTAAATTCAGATTAGACTAGAAATGGTAACAACTCTATAATAAAGCCAAGAAACGGATAAGACCTCTAGATTAAGGAAAGACATTTATATCTCCCCTCCCAAACACTACAACTTTTCATAAACATCATTCTAGACTATCAAACAAACCTTGATCGCTCAGCCCAGCATTACTGGAACAATTTAGCCATGAAAAAAGAAGTTTGTTGAAAGTCGACTTACCTTCCCATCCCCATTCTTCCATTACGGTTAACCAATGCAACCTGCTTTTCACCGTGTATTTCCTGGCGTCCGTCTTGTGTCCTGAATGGTCTTGTTGAGTTAGAGCAGTTGAATCGAACAAGAGAAAAGATGTGGGAGGTTCCCATTGTTGTTGCATACATGCACAGTCATTTTCAAAGCCGCTCTCAGGAACCATACCTTGCTCAAAGTCCAATCCAGCATCTCGTGACCCTGCTGAGAAAAGAGAGTTTCCCATGCTTCCGTGGTCGGATCCTTCGCATGACTGACAGTGTTTCCCATAGCTGTCTCGCCTTCTCCAAACTTCCAGTGTTAACTCTAAACACCTCTCCACGATCCCAGATGTATTTCCAGTCGTCATAGATTCCCACCTGTCGCGGATCCAATCTCGATCTTCTACCTCTGTCGTCTCACAGCCGGCTATCATGAGGGGTAGGATGTGAAAGATGACAGCCCGGGAATGAAGTGGAACTGTGGCGATGAGCACAAGTACCTTTCGCGCCATTTCCGAAAAAGAGAAGCGGATGGGAAGTTCGGGTACTGCCTGGTACAGTAGCAGCAGCGTGGCCCATTTGTAAGAGTTTGCCGTCTGCACCAAGTCTGAAGCATTTGGAGTCAAGGACTCAGCGTCCCCTACAACCTCCAAGCTCATGGAAGGCGTCCAACACTCGACGGCCATCTTTAATTCCACAGCACGGGCGACAATCGCAGGAGAGTTGAGTTTATCCTTTGTCTTGCGAACACGCCGGACAAGATCAGCGACACGGCCAATCAAAGGGAACAGCGTCCCAGCGCATCCCATGAGAGGATCAACCTGAGGCTCGGGACAAGGACTTGTCGAGCTGCAAGCAGTCATCAGGTCAAAGTCCATAGCTTGAACGTTGGAGCATGTGATTCTCGTGAGGACATCCATGTAGAGCCAGAGGTTGGCGAGGAAGCTCAAGCAGAGATTTCCCTCGAGAGGTCGTGATGCGAGATCCTTGGAGAGACCTTGTTGAAGGAGGTATTTTGCCTTGTTGATGTGGCTGATGCCGTTTGATGCTCGTGGGTAATACCAAGTTTGGGCAATGCTCAGAGCAAGTGTCACGATGAGTGCCACCTCGAGACGCATGCTGGTGTTGATTTCGACAGAGAGCTTTCCCATGCTGTTTTCTAAGTGTCTGACGCCCTCAGCGCGAAGGCGAGGTAAGCCGTTGGCTCCGTTGAAGCATGTCATTGCGGCGATGGCGTGGTACAGCGCAGGGTGATCCTTTGCTAGAGGCCAAACCACTTTCCGCCATGGATTCCCGGTCGGATCTTCCTTGATGTAGAGGACTTCGCATATCCGGTTGTCGTAAAGCATGGCGATGCTCTCTGGGCTGTTGTCTCGGATGGCTGGTTGTCGGTAGAGGTTGAAGAGGCCATGTCCGTTTAACTGGAGTGAAGGGCTCACAGCTAGATCCAAGGCTGAGATCCACGAGTCTTCAGCTACATCTAGTACATCCGGGTCTTGATCAGAGAGAGTGTCAGTTGCGCCGAAATTCTCTGATGCAAGATCAAGAAAGTTTGGCAACACGGCTTCGGTACTCTCCTCTGCCACGTCTGGGTCGGTTGATAAGGGATGTTTCGGATCCACGATGGCATTGAGGTCCAGAAAGAGCATGTCAAAGTCAGCGACTTGTTCCGTCGGACTGAATGATATGTTGAGAGAAGGTTCAGCGGGAGAATCGAGTGCTTGGAAGAGGTCGTCGTCCTGGGGTCTTGGGGTTGCCACGTCTTCCATGGCGTTGGACTCTGGGACATTAGACATCATTGAGAATGGAAGTGTAGAATCCGCTCTCTCATGAGGCCTATCGGATGGTGTAGTTTGATGAGAGTGTGCCGTCTGTAGATGTCTCGTTTTGGTCGCTATCAAGTCAGCATGCTGCATCCAACGTGCCTATCTCGACTTACTCTTGCGCGGAGGGTAACTCGTCTGATCGGGTTTCTCAATTTCCTTCCATATCAACTCCAAACTATATCCACCACAAGGAACCCGTCTTCGAAGACATTGTGAGCATGCTGGTTTTAGCTCATCGCACTTCCTCCTCTTTGCTTTACAAGTCACGCACCCTATGGCCGTCAGCCGTGACCTCGACAACCATCAAGCACACGAACCATGCCGACTCTTTTCATGCTTGGAATTTTTCAGTGTCTCCCTTGGAGCCTCATCGCGTAAACTGTGAGGTAAGAGCCGCCGCGGGGGTTTTCTATTGTTTGCTGACGTGGTGGTTGCATCATCTTGTATCCCAGGTTGAGCGGCCGAGGTCGTACTCATCCCAAACACCGAAATCACCTTGAGCGGACGGGGCAAAGAGGAAACAAACACTCTTGGCTTAAAAGAAGATGTTTTACAAGAGGGGAGGATGGGTGGTCGTGACCGTTCTTTATACTCTGATGATCACAAGATGCAGCTATCAAGTCATGCTGGGGTAAGGACGGCTACTGTTACCACTTCAGGATTAGTGTGGGGGGCCTCGATGCCGCTATGACTGATCTCTTATCACCGAGTTCCACACACAAGGTTCCTTATACAAAGTTCAAGTCATTAGGCATGTAAAAAAGTGCATTCTAGACATGCAACACGCTACTGAAAAGACTGACGCCGCACTTCCCAATCTGAGCGAGTCCAAGCTTTAACAATGTCATCATCTTCATCAAAGATATCGTTTCAGTATTTAGGCTGGAGACACTTCTGCGACTTGAGCCGTGTTAGACTCTAGAGGTGGAGGCGGTGACGCATTGGACTTGAGCCTGTCCTTTTCGAACTGAGTAGAGCACATCTCTAGCACTCGACTCTGGTAGTCTGATGCACAAAATTAGCACATTCCTTCACATGAGTATTTTGGATGGAACCTACAGACTACACCATTCTCCTTGTTTGGGTTGAGAATGCCCTCGGTGTAAATGCCGATGTTGAGGTTCTGCTGCGTTCTCTCGCACAGCTCAATGTCCTCCAAAGCGACCGTGCGAGTGAACTTGTAATAGTCCTCAAACTCTTCAGAGCCGACAGGTGCAGCATGATAGTAATCAAACTCCATGACACTGTTGCCAGGCTCTTCCAACGGACAGACACGCCAAGAGGTCATGCCGCCGCCGTAGATGCTCAGAGTCGAGTTGGGGAACAGGTAAACAAAAAGCCCATCGTTAGCCTCACCAGGACCTGCGAGATGTTGAGAGTAGTTGTGTCTGTTGACGACTCTGTACGTGGTGGGTTTGTACTTTTTGGAAAACTCGGGGTGAGCGTAGGCGCAGTGAAGGCATTCCTGGTATCCGTCGACCATGGCCTTCCAGTTGTAGTTGCCGACATACTTGAGAGGTCGCCGAAGTGGAAGATCAGTAAAGTCAACATCTTTGATCAACTCTTCTAGACCAGGGAAGAATTCTTGGAAGCTGACTGTCTCGTCGGACAAGGTCATGAAGAGCAAACCGCCGACCGTCAAGTGGCTACGTATCTCCGAGCCCTGATAAAAAAAAAGGTTAGAATATTTATGAGGGGAAACTAATCAGGGCGATTAAGTGAAGCGTACAGAATCGGAAAAGATCTTGACCGTTTTCCAGTCAGCAGAAGAACGCCTGATAGTGTAGTTGACCTGCGCCAACTCGCAGCGGTAATCTTCTTGGGCGTTTGGCCATTTAGTGACGGCGCCCAGGAGGATCCAGCTCTTGTAAACGTTAGAAATTCTTCAGGCAACGTAAGTAAATAGTTGCAAACCTTGAGAAAGATAGCTCGTCTCTCGAGACCATAGACGGCCTTGCTGGTATACCATGAGGCGGGGAGTGTTGTCTGGCAGGCCATTGTGAACTTGATCTGGAGTTGAGAGGATACTGTCTACTGAACGAAACTCTATCCATCATGAAGAGGATGAATATATAATCAATAAATCCAAAACAACCATCACAACGGGCGCAACTCTTTTCCAAATGCAACATTATCCTGCAGAATCCTTCCCATGCGCTATTCTTGATAAAGAAGTGCGGTCCATGGTCTCTGCATCTCCAACCATTTTGGGGGACTCAATCCGAGGCATCCGCAGCCAATCAGAGTCCCTCCCAGAAGCCATCCAAATGAGGAAACTTGATCCCAGGTATTCAGAACCCCTCATTGGATATTCGTTTCGGCTCATCGACAACGCCACAAGCGGGATCTATCACCCGTGACCAGGGGTCCTAGCACACCCCGTTGGGATCAGACTTCCTACTGAGGGAAGCCGGGCTCAGGTGATTTGTAAAAAAGGTATCGTGAACTTGATTAGTATGGAGTAGCGGTGTTGTTTTTCTGGTGCGGTGGGCTTGACCGATTTGGGTTATGCCAAACGGTGAGAGGTATGATCGAGACCTGCTGGCTTATAAAGTTTTATGTGCATGTGTTCAGATTAGTAGACATCACCGCCTTTCTCATCTCGCTATTCTATGCCTTCAAAATGCTAGAGATGATCAATGTTTCCCCTTTCCTCCTCTGCTGCGCTGCCTTCGCTCTGGCTGCGTCGTTGTTCTGGTTCTACAGGATACTCTTCAACACTACATCAACAACACTTGCAAATGTTCAACTCCTCACCAAGTGGCCCGATCTACCTCAAGGATGGTGGACGGATTCTGAACGATTTCAAACCGAGAAGCGTGCCATCTTCAGTCAGGTGAGCCTTTCTAGACCCTGTCAAGGCCTGCTCTGATCTCGACAGACTTGGATATGCGTCAGCCACCGCAGCCGCTTCGTCAAGGCCGGGGACTACATCGCCTTTGACATTGCAGGCTTTCGTGTCCTCTTAATGCTAGGAAAAGACGGCACCGTACGAGCATTCCACAATATTTGCCGTCATCGTGCTTTCCCCGTGGCCAAGAAGGCATCTGGATCTTCGACTGTGCTTGGCTGCCGATACCACGGATGGAGTTACGATACCAAGGGTCAGCTTACAAAGGCGCCACATTTCGACAATGTCCCTGGCTTTGAAAAGAGCCAAAACGGACTCTTCCCTATTCACACGAGAGTTGATGATGGTGGGTTCCTTCATGTCAACATGAGTGCAGGTGAACCAGCTGGAGACGCGCCATCACATATCAAAAAGACTTCTCAACTTGCCAGTATCAGTCAAAACTCTCACTTTATTGACAGCTGGGAAGTAAAAGGCAACTTCAATTGGAAAGTAGTAGGTATGTCATTGACACCCATGTGAGAAATGAAGTGAGCTGTGGCAATGCGCTAACTCAAATCTAGTCAATGACACTCAGCATACCTTTCAGACACCTACAACCGATGGCATCTCTCGCCTTTTCTCCGCCAAGGACTCCATGCCTACAGGTCCCCAGCGTCTTGGGCCACTGACCACCGTATCTTCAAAGCCCAGTAGTCCACTCTGGTACCAAGTCACCTACTCTCCAGACTCTGTCGGGCAGACGACGGTACGATGCGACGTATACTCGGCCCAGAAACCTGATGCACACTCTTTTGACAGCAGTACAAAAGCTAGTTTGAAGGACCACATTCAGGCCATAGTCCACCAACACGAGGGCATTTACACCAAGCTCGCCCGCCCAGACCTTGACGCACTCAGTGGAGGATGTACGTCTATGGAGCACCTGAACAAAGACCACCCAGCTAACGGACATATAGATGAGCAATCCAAGATTTCCGACATGGTCGACGCCCATCTCGAGAAGGAAAGACTTCAAGGACAAGAGATCAAACCGGCTGCCATCCAGCAGCAATGCAGAAGCGCGGCATACAAGCAAGCGGAAGGAAGTAAGACCAACTTTTTCCCATGTCCGTGTGGCATCCCTCTAACTTGGCCCAACAGTCTGTAAAGCAATGGAGTGTGGCAGTGAAGAGTTGGCTTGGTGATGATTCTAGATGAGTGGTGACACTGGTAGATGGTCAGGAAAAAGCATGCATCTCTTTGGTTGGTAGCAAGGTTAAACTCTGTGATACACGTGTGATGGTTACTAGACAGCTATGATCATTGTCTATTTTGTGTGACCTCTTTCTTCTCAATACCAAGCTTCGATTAGAGCACGATCGGTGTGAAGCCGCTGATCTGCCATGATCGAGAATGACTTGTGCGTGTGTAACTTGTGAAAACGGTATTGCAATCATGACGTCTCTGGGGGAGAGCGACATGACAAGTCATCTGTACTGGTAGTATAGTGACCTAGAAATGCTCTGAGAGCTTGGACAAGCCTCAGGGTCTGGCATCCAGCGGCGATTAACGAATCGTAGGCTTGGTTTCTCCGCTCACATCTCGATCCCGGCAGGGACCAGTTCTCGCCAAGAGGCCAAGTACTAAGGCTGTGCACCGCCAGCTTATCCTACATTACATCAATGGCTGTCCTATTTATGCACTTCCCAAATTTTCTAGGTGCCCAATTACTCACAAGACAGGATTTCTCTCTGACTAGAACGAAATGGTGGGACGAGGTGGGTAAGACAAAATGCCCACCGAGAATCAAGCAACCGTGTACCTCATGTAGTGACCCGGCAATGGCTTTGCCGGGCGTGACAATGACTGAGTGCAATCATGTATTACTGTCTTAAATGTGGTCCTGTGTGACTATGGCGAGCACCAGATAGGATTGTCCGCATCCCCATTACTCTTCTTAAGCATAATTTCCCCACCAGCTTCTTGAGAGGCTCGAATAAACTGTATAAATGAAAACTTCATAGTGACAGTCAATGCCTAGGTGCGCCTGAGTAAATAGCGTGCAATTCTATTAGCTTGTGTGACAGCTAATAACTTTGACAGAAGCCGTTTACCTACCTTGAAGACTTGAAACCCCCGTTAACCCAGCCCTCGACCATATACTAGGCTTCCAATAGATCGAAGTTTCTCCTATAATCTAGCGTGTCAACAAGCTGAACCATGTGGCTTCTCGCTTCTCGGGGCGACAGCGCCCCAACCGCTGCACAAATCCTCAGCGCCTCCATCATTCTTCTAGCAGGCTATCTTTTGCGCTCCATAAACCGAGGATACCAGATCAGAAAGAGATTCCAAGCTCTCAAAGCGCAAGGCATTGTAAGTTCCACTCAGTAGAATCATCCCTTTATCATGCTGAGTATTGACCGGCCACAGCCCATCATGGAACATTCCATCATCTTTGGCCACCTCAAAGTCGTCAGGAAGCTCAGGTCAAGCCTCCCCTCTGACGCCTATCCGGACTACCTGCAAACACAACTCCAAGACAACTGGAGACAGCTATTTCCTCAGTGCACCAAATGTCCACCTATAGTCTACGTCGACACATGGCCCTTGTCAGACCCCTTGATCGTCTCTCTCAACGCAGATGTATCGTCCCAGTTCACGCAGCAGCATTCCATGCCCAGGTTCCGAGACGCAAAGGACTTTTTCTACCCGCTGACCAAGAACCGCGACATCGTCACCATGGGAGACGCCGAGTGGAAGATTTGGCGCAAGAGGTTGAATGTTGGCTTTGGTGCTCAGTACATCACCAGCCGCGTACCTGACATCGTGGAAGAAGTTGAAGAATTCGTCCAAGTCTTGAAGAATAAGGCTGGTAGCGGTGAGACGTGGGGGCCGGTGTTTCTTCTAGAGCATGCCACGAGAAACCTCACCTTGGACATTAGTGTCCGTTTCTTCTTGTAAGTGCAGACTTTTCCTTTTCAGTCTGCTTTGATGAGAGGAAGACCCCCGGAATCAGCTCAGCAAGAGGAATGCTTACCAGTAAACAGAAACATGCGTCTACACGAGCAAAGAGGGAACCCATCCCCACTCGCAGTTGCTCTGGAAGATACCCTTTCCAGGATGATGTTTGGAGTCAACATCCTTAACTTTTTAGCATTCTGCAACCCCTGGCGGCACTTTAAACTCTGGCGGAACTACCGCACACTCACTCAGCAGCTTATTCCTCCAATGCAAAGACGTCTGGCCGAACTGCAGGCAGACAACACAATTCCAAGGAAGACGCTCATTGACCTAATCGTCCAAGCTTTGGAGGAAGAGGCGGCCGAGGAGCAAGAACCCAGTAGAGAGAAACCTCGAGATCTCATAGAGCTTGCACATGACTCACTTGAGGTGGTTGTTGGCCAGCTCAATGTGTTTATGCTTGCCGGGTTCGAGACAACTGGCAGTGCCATCTCTTGGGTCTTCCGCTTACTGTGTCAACATCCCACTGTCTTAGCCCGCCTGCGTCAAGAGCATGATGAAATCTTGGGTCCAGATCCCTGGGGCGCGGCCAATGCCTTCAGAGAGAAACCGCAGCTAGCCAGCATGCTGCCATACACGCATGCCGTGGTCCGCGAGTCGATGCGAGTCCACACCAACATTGGCACCGTACGTCACGGCGACCCTGACTTCTTCCTTACGGGTCCACCTGGCTCAAGTCCTGGTTTTGAAGGAAGGAAACTACCGGCTGGTGACTTTTCTTTATGGGACGGCGTGTCTGCCATTCATCGGGATCCCGAAATCTGGCATAGAGCCGATGAGTTTCTCCCCGAGCGGTTCCTCGTCACGGACACCAATGGCCCTCTTTACCCTCCACCCAATGCCTGGCGAGCATTTGCTGCGGGCCCCATGAACTGTATGGGACAGCACCTTGCCATGGTTGAGATCAAGTTGATTATGGCCATGGTGGTGAGGTGTTTTGATATTGACTGTACGTGGGATGAGTGGGATCGAAGCAGGCGAGTTTCCAATTTCGACCTAACGAGCATATCGCTGACTTTATTCATCTATCAGAGGAAGAAGAAACCCAAAGGTAGACCCTCCCACTGTTGGGGGTGATCGCTATTATCAAGTTGGCAGATATGGACCACCACGGGTCAAGGAGGGCATGCCTGTGCATGTCAAAGTGCGCACCCAGGTCTAACTAGCATACATGATCGGTAGGAAGAGCAATGTAGTTTCGAGATGATTATATTTCTGTTGATTATTCCATATTCCTTCTCACGAAAATGGAGAGAATGCTATGTTAGTATCGCCCATGTGGATGTCAATAATAGTAACAACCCGAAAACCTTGAGTTTTCAACTGACAGCTACATGACATCAGAAATTGCGCCGGAGCCTCTGAAGCCTCCGGTCTAGGCAACCTTCAGATTACAAACATGGTATTCGTAGATGTCTGTGCCATGCCAAGGCGGCAGATAGATTGGACCCGGTAGATAGATGCACCGACGGACTTCCGTGGACGACCGGACTTTACAAGACTCAAAGTCCTAGAGCCCCTCATTTCATCATGGCCATGGCGCTGTCGGGGGCCATTCACTAAACTCCATGTGGGCTAAAGGAAAGACCAGGCTTCTATTGCGACGAATACATGAACTTTGGCCCCCAATGCCACCCCAATAGTCTGCGCCACAGCGTCCATCCGGCAATGTCCTCCGTAAATTATAGGAACGCGTATCCTTGACCTTTCAAGAAGCTGCTTGCCAAGTCAGTCATCTGCTGCCCGATATGCCCGTCTCAATCACGAAGCAGCTCTTGGCCGCCGCCGCCTATTCCACTTCACATGTGGGCATCATCGCCGTCGGTTCTGACAATGCTGTGTATCATCAAGGATGGAACACGTCCAGCTGGCAGAGCGACTGGGACTCGCTAGGTGGCTCTTTTGCTGCTGTCGCGCCCACCCTCGTCTCATGGGGACCTGATCGTCTTGATGCCTTTGCGAGGGATCGAAAAACAGATCATTTGGCGCACAACTCGTGGAATGGAGAGGATTGGGGTAAGTCTTGGCCTCAGCTGGGATCCAAGACCTTTACGGGTTCCTTTGCCGCTGTTTCCTGGGAAAAGAACCGACTAGATGTCTTTGGGAGAGGAGACAGCGACCGAGCTGTGTATCACCAATGGGTAAGTCTTTTCCAAGCATTTTGTCGCGTGTTTCATTAATCATTCTTGCGTCTAAAGTGGGATGGGGAGAAATGGACGACTGATTGGGAGGACCTTGGCGGAGTCTTGATATCAGAACTCGCCGTCACATCTTGGGAACCAAAGCGCCTTGATCTCTTCGGCATCGGTGGCGATGACAAGCTCTACCACCATTCTTACGACGGTGATAGCTACGGCTGGCAGTCGGACTGGGACAGCCTTGATGGAGGCTTCACCTCTGCGCCGGCGGCTGTATCCTGGGGTCCCGACCGCATCGACGTCTTTGGCCTGGGAACCGACTTTGCCATGTACACGCGCAACTGGGACGGTAGCGACTGGAGCGATTACTTGAATCTTGGCGGGAACTGGGTGAGCCCGCCGGCGGTGGTGAGTTGGGGTGCAGGAAGATTGGACCTCTTCGTTATCGGCGAAGACAATGACCTGTGGCATCTTTCGTTTGAGGATGGCAACGGCTGGCAGTCTCAATGGGACTCTCTCGGAGGTCCATTCGATAGCCCGCCTGTCGCTGTGAGTCGAGACAAGGACAGACTCAGCGTCTTTGCGGCAGATTCACAGGGTAGGGTCTGGCATCGCGAGTGGGACGGCGACAGTTGGCAGGACTGGCAAGGCCTCGGGGCACCAGGCGAGTCTGAGAACGATGAGAGGAATCGACCTGAGGATAAGGGATCTCCAGATGGGCCTAGTGTGCCAAAGGACGCGACCGGCACGCGAAGTTCTTCGGAAAGTTCGGGGAGCCGCACGACTGAGAAGCCCAAGGAGACTGAGTCGGATGATTCGGCAGCAGGCAGAGCATACGTAGCCAAGGGCTGCGTCGGAGCTGCTCTTCTTGCCTTTATTCTGAGTGCTTGGTTATAGCCTGGGGCTTGGTTTGCGTGGTTAATATTCCGAAGGCTTTGCTTGAGCAATGGACAAATGCTGATGAGTGTTGAAACCGTCGGTCTCACTCTTGACTGTTTGTAATCAGAATATTATTTAGCATATGAAGTAGCATTTCTGCTTGCCAAAATTCGCTTGTCATGATGACGGTTCTGCTGATCTTGAGCCTGATAGGCCTGCTCGGACTCTGTGTCGGACTTGGAGCTTGGATCCAACGCCGGTAATTTGATTACGTTGGATGTTTAATTACCTTATGCTAGCAGTCAAGCTACTAAACTTCTCACTGGTCAGCTCGCTCGGGTGAGGAGATCTAAGCCTCAAGATCGCCAATGGTGATCTGAAGCTGATGGTGACAACATACAGTGTTGTGGCTTTGCGACAAAGTCGGACTACAGACTTCATCCACTCTTCAACATAACCGAATGTGGCTTTATGATCTATAGCCCCATAGAGACTTTATTTAGCCAATTTAATTGTCGGTTCTGGGGCTTGTCTCGAAGTGCGAGCTTTCATCTCGCAAATCAATCCGATGAAGATGAGGCAAAATGTTTAAAGGCATCATTGCCCGGATGTTGATTGCTATCACATGTCTCGTTTGGGTAGCTTGGGACTCGACTCTATTTCATAAATCATCACTATACGATATGAAGCTCGGTAACCTCCTTTCCACTCTCACGTTGGCGACTGGGGTTACTGCGAGAAAGCGGTTGACTCCTGAACGGGTGGCAGCAGATATCAATTTAGAAGAGTGAGTCTATCTGAGTTCTATCCCCACTCGATACTAAAATATATTCTAGCTTACAAGATGTTCTACAAAACTTGTACAAGATTGCGCTGGACAACGATGGCAACAGAGGATTTGGGCTCCCGGGCTACAACGCCTCCCTCGATTTTGTCCTTGCTCGTCTTGGCTGTGGCAACCACTTCGACATTACCGTCCAGCCATTCACACATCTATTCTCTCATACCAAACACATCTCTTTGACGGGCCCTGACGGCGATGATGTTCAAGTCATCTCGTTACAGTATAATCACGCCACCCCTCTCGAGGGAGTCACCGCCCCCTTGACTCTCGTTCCTGTCGATGACGAGCGTGGCTCAGGCTGCTTCGAGGATCAATGGAGTGACATCGACGTTAAGGGGAAAATCGCCCTGGTCAAACGTGGCAAATGCCATTTTGCTCATAAGCTCAAGTTTGCCAAGGACAATGGTGCCTCAGCTGCCATTATTTTCAACGATGATCCAAAGCAGACTGGAGGATCAGCTTCTCTGGGTGCAGAGAACTTTGGAAAGCTTGCACCTGTTGGAGTCGTTAGTTACGATCAGGGTGCTTCCTGGGTGAAGCGTATTAACCAAGGGGAGACGCTGGATGTTACCTTGTCCATCGACGTCTTGACCGAGGATCGAGAAACCTGGCAGATCATTGCTGATACGAAGGAGGGTGACGCCGACAACATCATCATGCTCGGCGCTCACCTCGATTCCATCCAAGAAGGCCCCGGAATTAATGACAACGGCAGTGGTGTTGCCGCACTTCTCAGCATCGCCGACTCCTTCAAAAAGTACAGAGGGCTAAAGAACAAGGTGCGATTCGCCTTTTGGGGCGCAGAAGAGAGTGGGATGATTGGTTCCTTTCACTATGCTTCCAGTCTTTCCAAGGAGGAGGCGAGCAAGATCCGATTCTACTTCAACTATGATATGATTGCCTCTCCACAGCCATACTACATAGTGTATGCCGACTCAGACGCACACAAGGCTGGAGCTCGATTCCTCTTTGATTACTTGACTGATCAGGGCTACCCTGCTGAGTACACGTAAGTATCACCGTGTATGCTATTGATACAAGCACTAACACGAAATACAGTCCCTTTGGAAGCTCATCTGACTATATCGGTTTTCTTGAGCTTGGAATCCCTTCGTCTGGCATATTTACTGGTGCAGGAGCTCCCCAGGACGCATGTTATCACACCTCGTGCGATGACATTGACAATATCAACAACGAGGCTCTGGTGGTAAATGCAAAGGCCGCGGGTTTCGCAGCGGCAAACCTCGCTCTGAACGCCGACGACGTTCCTAAGCACGAAACAACCAGCCCCAACCCCAAGAGCAAGCGTGGCGTGTCTCGAAACATGGCGAGATGGGCTAATGTTGCTAGAGGTGCAGAGAAGGTGCATAGCTGTGGGAGTGAGAGGAAGGTGTTTATGTGAGAATATTTGATATCTAGAGAATGAAGGAAGCTTGTACATAAATACGTGGATTATATTTATTTCACAAAGAGCTCAAGTTAGCCCTGACTGGCTAGGCCAAGCCAGGCAACGAGCATAAAGATCCATTTCCGACAGACATCGGCCGCACGATATCATGCAGCTTCCTACCCTACGCCTGACTAGGACGTTGTCTGCTCTTAGAATCTAGAAGAGCAGCTCAAGGAGAACTAGCCTTCCATATTAGCGGTCGATATTGGATTGCTACCCCTCACACGCCCTGTATAGGTGGCAACATGAAAATAGGGCTGATCGGACGCCAAGGTTGAAAGTGCGGTTGTTGAGGGACTACGGAGTATACAAACATTGATGTAGCTTTGAAGTACAATAGATCTCACCGCTACTCGATAATTACAACACCCACATAGTTTCTAAATGTTAGGAATCCAACTTGTCAACTACGATTTTCCAATTCCAGAGTTCGGGCTGGAATTATGATGTGATACCTACAGAGTATTCAGTCAACCTAGGGTTCTCAGGTCCCAATCATGACGCGAGTTTATTAGTCTTGGCTCCTTGCACTCAATCCACTTCTAGATACATTGTAGGATAGGTATTGTCAACCCCGAAATATTCCCTCCCGTGAATCCCTAACCGAAGTTACCCTCGGTTCAGATATCCTCATCTTCGCAAACTCCCCCTTATGTTTTCGTTCCTATCACCTCTCCTCCGAGCCAAGACTTGCACCCAAGACTTTCGCCCACTAAAGACCCAAAACTCTACCATAGCCAAGATGCCAATACTCTTTGCCAAGATGCTTATGCCACCCACCCTGCAGCCAGACCTCGAAATCTCGCATGCCCGGGCTTGGAACCTAGATCCTAGGTCGGTTATCTTACCGTTAGCGCTCGGGTCCGAGATCTTCGGGACGGAGCTAGGTTTAGGAGTTGTAATGTCTCGTGTCCTCTTTTTTTTGCTGACCCGCATCTGGGACGAGATTGCTCTTGGCTGCATTAAGGAGAGGACGAGAAGAGCTTGCGCAGTGAAAATCCGGGGTAAGTACTAATGGGTGAAAGCCAAGAGACAGAGGCGACTTTGAGGTAAGAGATACAGAGTTTGTTAACGGTTCAATCGCCAAGACAATTCCTTATCTCAGCAATCTCGGAGTTTCACCGATATTCGTCGAGGCCCTACTGGACAGTTGCATTGAGAAAACGCCATGTAGCTAAACATCAGTTCATCCATCGCTAAAGGATGCCACGGTTGCATGGGACCTGGTTTGGGGTATCAGTTAATTCTGCCAGAACCTTCCGAAGTATTCCGTCTGCCGTGCAAGGGTGCAAAAACCTGCTAGCAGGACGTTGCTTTTTTGCCCATGTTGAGTTGGTGTCTTGGCCTTGTCTAGGGTATCCTCAGAGGGAAGCCTTGGCTCTTGGCCAACGACAGAACATTATCCACCAGGTCGCAGTTGCTAGGATCACGGGGGTGGACAGGTTAGATAGGCGGTGGGCTCGCGGCGCGGGGCAGGGATTTTCGCATGTCTTGCAAGATCTGCACGGCTGAGAAGGGGCCTCAACCCTGGGGCCTCGCAGAGGTTACGACTCTTGGCTTCAACCCCCCCTAGGGATTGGGCTGAACCTAGCATGCCTGCCTGTGCGTCCAGGGGAAGGGAACAGTGGTCAGGTGATTGAAGCCCGGTCTTGGCGAAAGGAGTCGACATGAAGCACGTCGTGCCGTCGGCAATCTAAGATGCAAAGACACGGCTTTGCTTTGCCACTGATCCGATCTAGAGCAGGGATAATTGGATCTGCTCCCGAAAGGTCTCGACCCTCGTGCTTGTTGTACTGATCTCCCATGTGTTACCGTCTCCTGCAATCGGTGTACATACGGGCTGGATATCCAGCTGCTGAGCCGTTCATGTCATGTGAGTGGAGACCTATCAGCGGCTCGGGACATGACCCCGGACGTCTTGTTGGTTAAAACGACTACAAGTGGGTTCTGGTAGTTAATGCAGGAAGAGGAGAAAAGCAGACATTGGGTATCGATCGAGTGGCTGGGATGGGGGAAAATGTCAAAAAATGTGTAAATTTGAAGCGGGGTTCCGATGCAATGCATCCATCGTGGAAGATCCTCGTCGATTCTCGTTCGGCGCTTGTTTTGAGGAGGAGACAGAGACTGCAGGGAGATGGAACGAATCCGAGTGAGCCAACGTTGCGTGCCGTTCTGTCCAACGGTAAAAATCTGCACTCTTTCACAGGAAGAACTCGTAATAACTACCAACTCGGAGAAGACAAATGTGTCATCTTGCATCAAAAGACTCCTCCTCAACCGGTTTTTCTTGGCCCACCTCGAGGTTTTGATGTGCTTCGACTTCATCTCAACCAACAGGTCGGCATCCAATGGCGCTCAAGCTTGGCGGACAAGGTCAGCGGGCGCTGGTGTTGTTATTTCTCCACCATCGCTCTGACTAAGAGTTTCTCTTTTGACAATTCGAGCGTGAGTGTGTGTGAAGATCACCGCAATAGTATGCCTGGATACTCGTAACTGTATTGACAGTCTATCGCGGAAGCCGCGAGAAAAAATCTCTTACTCCAGGGATAGGCACGGCGAATAGACGAGTCATTCCACATGGTCTAGTTTCACAGATATGACTGTCCCATGTCTCGATCGCTCTGTAAGCAGTCTCTCGTGCAAGGTCAGGTCACGAGGACAAAAATCTTGTCCCCGGACTGCGGCTGGGGGACGTGGGGTCCGGGGTAGCAGCAAGCCACATGTCGATACCACCCAGTGAGACCAGGTGTTACGTGATCGCAGGGATAGTGTTGAGATTAGCAAAGTTCTGAATGGCTTTGTCTGTGGAGGAAACTCCGAGATAACCCGAGTACTAGTTGAGGCCCCCTTGCTGGGTTGCTCTGGTTGAGTCTTCTCAGGATGAGCTATCCAGAGGCTGGTTTCAGTCATGCTGTGGCGTAAAAACGTGCTAGAGTTGTAGGGCCAAGACGTCCCGTGACTGGGTGAAAACTTGTCTCCTCAGACTCTCATCCTGCACTGAGAGATTGATACGTGTATCTGCTGCATAGCAAGAGACGGAATGCAAGCTGCCGTGAGTAATCTGCACGCCTGCTCTAGCCTCAACACAAGTTCAAACATTATTGAGCAGTCGTTCGGCCTGTGAGTGAAGAGCACAATGGCTTGCATAACAGCCCCGCCATGTGTTACTGTTCCGGTCCGTGAATGGTCGGCTTCCTCGTCCGAAGCACACCGAGCAGTCACAAACCCCGGAGCCGTGCATAACCTCCGCCTCCGGACGCCGGAGTTCCCCTCCACTCCCCTGCCTCGGCTCTTCTCGCGTTTCGGAGGAGGAAGCCCACCCCACTTTTTCACCTGCGCGCCCAAGCCAAGCTGTTGCCTTTTGGGCGGGACGGCGGCTGAGAGGAAAGTGGGCCCCCGCGGCGGAGCACGTGACTCGTACGATTTCGACGCCCGGTGTTAGCGGAGGTGGGGCAAAGGGGCGGAGGGTGGAGGCCGAAGCGGAGGCGGAGACCCGGAGGATGTTTGTTGTTGACAGGGGAGATGAAAGATGGGGTCGGCAAGACCGAGCGGCGATGACGGCAGTGAAATGGAAAATTCAAGAAGCACTGCCCGGCCTATGAACCGGGGAGTACTGATCACGCGGATGAAAGGTAGATGATAAGCGACGGGTCCCCTGGGAAAAAAGGGTGTGACGAGGTGGAGGGGAGAGAGGGAACTTGGGACGCCAGACATATCATTTTGGCGACTGTTTCAACCAAAGCGAAACACCAGAAAAAAAATTTCATTCGCATGTTTCCTTTTCCAAGACGTAACATGAGTGTACCGTCTGCCCAGAATTGCCAAGAGGCGCCGGTTGCTCAAGGTGTCGTCGAAAAAGTTCTCTCCATATGTTCCCATTTACGCTCCCTCATTGGACAATGGAGTAGAATTGAGAATCGTGATTGGACTCAGCCAGCCGATAAGCTTAGCGCAAGCGTCACACTTGCCCAGAACCTTAAGTGACATAAGCGCAGGATTGGGAGGTCTTGGATGGAGGGGCAGACCGGGGGGCGATAATCCACACAATGTGCATCACGCCAATGAAGGAGCGTGAAAAGCACATGGCCAAGCCGCCTCTAGACTCTTTCCAGAAACGAGCAGCACTGCCAAGGGAACTTCAAATCGTCTGTTCACGTTGCTACCACTTCAGAACCCCTCCATCTTCTCTCGACCCCACGTAGAAGAGACGCAGAAGATGCTGAAGGAGGAAACGATCAGGATATGCTTCTTCTGGTTTATCAATGCGTGGGGGAGAATCTGTTCAGCTCTGCATATCTGCCTTCAGAGTACGAACTTTCGGTTGGATAGGCGTCATCTTGCAAGCGCCAAGAGCCGCCAAGAGCACGCGCGGCTGGGCGCCAAGTCATGTCGAACCAGCTGAACCTTGCTTCATTTAGGCTTTCGGTGAGATGGCGGATTGTTGAGCACTAGCTCCTTTAGCCTGTATGCCGCGCGAGCATGTGCATCCTGGTACCCAAGTCTTGAAATAGTGGTGAGATGCCGGCTGGGCATGAGAAACCGAGATAGCAACACCTGCTGCCGTCTCAGATGCTGGACCTGCGTGGAGAACTTGGAGATGAGGGGGAGCATTGGCCATTCCACCCAGGGCCTCGGTCTTGCCCGTCCGCATCGGAGATGTCAACTCGAAAAACTGGTCATGAGGGAGGCTCATCATCAGCTGGACCAGGAGATCGGACCGGGTTTCCAATTCGATCAAAGGCAGACATCAACCGACAACGATGACGATATCTACCGTTGCAATGCAACTGCCAGCAGCCCATGACCCTGAGAACGGCAAGGGGAATGCCGATATTCGCAATGGGCCAAGCTTGACGAACGATGCTTGGAGAAGGATCCGTGCCGCCGCAAGCACCCCATGCTCCAACCCGTGATGCACACCAATGACCTCACAGGTTGATCGGTAGTGTCTCTTGTCGTGTTTTTCTGTGTCCCCCTTGTCCTCAACCTTGTGGTCTGCCCTTGGCTTGGCTGCCATGTTTGCCCAACTCCGCCAAGATGCCAAGATGCCAAGATCTCCACCACACACACCACCATGGACGCTCGAGATACCCTCTCACCGGTCGCGGACGCTTTCTGTTGAGGTACGTACCTTTGCTTGAAGGTAACGCCACCCGGATGGAGGAAAGGGCCGAAGGGAGGGGAGATTGTGACAAGTCTGAAGTGAAGGCTGCCGATAAGTGCGAGTGTCAGGCATCAATTGATGTGATTGCCGGCTTGATTGTTGTTGCGGAAGATGCTGCGATATGTCAAACGGAAGGCCGCAGGTAATACAGGCAAGCAAAGCGTAAAAGACGGTTGGTCGTGTTCTTCCTTTGACGTCACGGATTCCCCGACGCCCTCAGCCCCGAACCCCGGAGACGGCCGACCGTTTTGATACCACCACACCTCCTCAAACCGAGGCCTCACACCTGGTGTCCTGCATCCTGGTAGGGCGATTATCTTGGCCGGTGGCGGCTCTAACCTGTCCTCGCGTTCGGATGTGGGGTCCCGCCAAGACCTCCGGGCCTGGCAACGACTCGTAGGTCCCGGTCCCCAGGTCCGCGCCGAGGACCTTGGAGCTCATCAATCGTCTTTGATCGATTCAAGGAATGATGGAGTCTCGGACACGGAGGGAGGGTCGCGAAGTATATATGACCCCTCCCCCGCACCTTCCGCAACGTTCTTTCCTCTGTCAAACTCAAGTCAAAAGTACCTGCTTTCTCGGTCGTACTTTCCTCAATCTTTGTCTTGGAAAGTCAATCTATCGCTCTTTCCTTTGCCGAGACTCCCTCTACACTGCATCTTTCTCCACGTGGATGACGTCGGAGTAGGTACCTTATCTGTACCTCTACATTTCCTCTACAACTTCCAAGCCTCAACACCTCAGCATATTTGTCGCGATAACCCCTCCAGCCGAAGTATAAGACACCAAGGTCTCCCCTTCTTCCCCTCCAACGTCCCTCTGGTCCTGGTAACCCCTCCGAACCTGTGACCATGGCGGCGGAATACTCCAAGCATCCGTTCCTCCTCTCCGTCGAGGAGACGGCACAGGCCCTTGGCACCAGCATTGACAAGGGCCTCACCAGCCAACAGGTCGCCGAAGCTCAGCAAAAGTACCCCAAGAATGAGCTCGATGTCGGCGGCACTATTCCTTGGTACAGCATTCTGACCAAGCAATTGCTCAATGCCATGATTATTGTACGTCTTTTGCATTCGCTTCAATCTAATCGTGGTACTAATTGACAAAATAGGTCCTCGCATTTGCCATGGCTCTGAGCTTTGGTATCAAAGATTACATCGAAGGTGGTGTGCTTGTCTTTGTTATTGTCCTCAACGTCACCATTGGTTTCTGGCAAGAGTACCGCGCTGAGAAGCGCATGGATGCTCTCCGAGCTCTCTCTTCTCCTAGTGCTATGGTTCTTCGTGATGGAAAGACACAGGTCATCTCCAAGTAAGTTGCTCTACAATCTTCAACACGCTCCAATTACTAACCTTTTGCAAAGCCCCGAGGTCGTTCCCGGCGATATCATTTTGCTAAAGATGGGTGACACCGTCCCCGCCGATCTCCGACTATTTGAAGCCATGAACCTTGCCTGCGAGGAAGGTCAGCTTACCGGCGAATCCATCCCCGTCGAAAAGATCACCGATAACAACATCACTGCTCCTGGAACCGAGAAGCTTGTCCAGTCTGAGGATGAGATCGGCATCGGTGACCGTGTCAACATGGCCTACGCTACTACTATTGTCCGAAAGGGCCGTGGTCGTGGCATTGTCACTGCTACTGGTATGGTCACTGAAGTCGGTAAGATCGCGGCCTCTACCTCCAAGAAGCAGCGCAAGGCAGGTCGTTCCATGAACTGGCGCAAGTATGGTAAGCGACAGCCTGTTGTCGGTCTTTCCAAGCGTATCTACGATGTCATTGGCAAGTTTCTGGGTCTCACCGAGGGCACGCCTCTTCAGAGGAAGCTCTCCGCCCTCGCCTATGTCCTCTTTGGCTGTGCCGTCATCTTGGCCATTATCGTCTTTGCTGTCAACAAGTTTAACATGAAGAACGAGGTGATTATCTATGCGACTTCGCTGGGTATTGCTATCATTCCCGAGTCGCTTGTCGCTGTCTTGACCATCACCATGGTTGTCGCCGTCACTGTCATGCGAAAGGCCAACGTCGTTGTCCGTGATCTCTCCGCTCTTGAAGCTCTCGGAGGAGTCACCAACATTTGCTCCGATAAGACCGGCACCTTGACAGAGGGAGCCATGATTGTCCGCAAGGTCTGGATTCCCTCGTCTCACATCTACACTGTCCGCGAGTCTCAGAGCCCCAATGATCCCACCAAGGGTAAGGTCACCTACTCCAAGCAGGATGAGTCCGAGCCTGAGGAGAAGGAGGCTCCCCGCGATTACGACCGCGAGCGAAGTGCTGCTGTGCTCAAGTTTGATATTCCTGAAGATAAGGACAAGGTTAGCAAACTCGCCGCCGCCAGCCCCGAGGTGGATTGCGAGATGACGGATGAGCTCCAAGCCTTCCTGCTATCTGCTGCTCTCTGCAACCTGGCCACTGTTCGCTACGATGAGGAAGAGGAGAAGTGGCAGACAACCGGTGAGCCTACCGAGATCGCTCTTCAGGTCTTTTCCCATCGCTTCAATGCTGGTAAGAAGTCCCTTGAGGGTCAAGGCTGGAAGCAGACTGCCGAGTTCCCCTTTGACAGCTCCATCAAGCGCATGTCAGTCATCTACGACGCTCCCCACGACGCGACTGGTTCCATCATTGAGCCCGAGAAGAGTCTGGTATTCACCAAGGGTGCTGTCGAGCGTGTCCTGGACCTTTGCGATTACATCGGCACTGGTGATGACCAGCAGCCTGTGACCGAGGAGCTGAAGGAGACTGTTCTCGACCAGATGAACGCTCTTGCATCTCAAGGTCAGCGTGTTCTCGCTATTGCTTACCGTCCCTGGCATGGTCGCTTCACTGCGAAGCAGGCCTCTTCCGCCGCTGAAGATGAGAAGCTCCGCGCCGAAGTTGAGCAGGGCCTCACCCTCCTTGGTCTTGCTGGCATCTACGACCCCCCTCGTCGCGAGACTAAGCCTTCGATTGCAGAGTGCTCCAACGCTGGTATCCGCGTTCACATGCTTACTGGTGATCACCCTGAGACTGCCAAGGCTATCGCCAAGGAGGTCGGTATCATTCCCCGAAACCTTGGTATCCTGCCGGATCACGTTGCCCAGTCGATTGTCCAAAAGGCTACCGACTTTGATCGCATGACTGATGAAGAGATCGACGCCCTTGAGGAGCTTCCTCTGGTTGTTGCCCGTTGCGCTCCTGACACCAAGACCCGCATGATCGATGCCCTTCGCCGCCGCGGTGCCTTCATGGCCATGACTGGTGACGGTGTCAACGATGCCCCATCTCTGTCTCGCGCCGATGTTGGTATTGCCATGGGTTCCGGTTCCGATGTCGCCAAGTCTGCCTCCAAGATTGTGCTCACCGACGACAAGTTCAACTCGATTGTTGCTGCTATTCGTGAAGGCCGTCGCATGTTTGACAACATCCAGAAGTTTGTTCTGCACCTGCTTACTTCCAACGTGGGCGAGGTTATTCTCCTGGTTGCTGGCCTTGGCTTCGTCGACAGGTCTGGTTTCTCCGTCTTCCCTGTCTCGCCTCTGCAGATCATCTGGATCAACATGGCGACTTCTTCGTTCCCTGCCTTCGGACTCGGCCGTGAGGCTGCTGCTCAGGATATCATGCGCAAGCCCCCGCAAGACAAGAAGCGTGGTGTCTTTACCAACCAGATCATCATCGACATGATTGTCTATGGTTGCATCATGGGCGCTTGTACTATGTGTACTTTCTGTATCATCATCTACGGTGCCAACGGCGGCGACTTGGGTGAGGAGTGCAACCAGAGGTACTCCGAGAAGTGTATCCCTGTCTTCAAGGCTCGTGCCGCTACCTTTGCTGAGCTGACATGGCTCATCCTGATCTCTGCCTGGGAGTTCAAGAGTCTGCGTCGGTCCATCTTCCGCCTCAACCCCGATGACGATAGCAAGTTCCCCGTTTTTAAGGATATCTACTCCAACCGATTCCTTTTCTGGTCCGTCATCATTGGTGGTCTCTCCGTGTTCCCCGTCGTCTACATCCCCGTCCTCAACCACAAGTTCTTCAAGCACACTGGTATCACCTGGGAGTGGGCTCTGGCCGTCGGCTTCACTGTTGTGTTTGTCGCTGGTATTGAGCTCTGGAAGATGATCAAGAGACACTTCCACCTTCTTGAGGATGCCCCTGTTCGTCGTGGTGTCTGGGGCCAGGGTGGAGAGGATGGCAACAAGCTTAGCCGAACCATGTCTCTGTCCAGCTTCAAGACATGGGCATCCTTCTCCCGCAAGGACACTGGCGAGTCCCTTGGCAAGCGAAGCGTTTCGCGAGGTCCTGTCGATCGCCACATCGTGCCTCAAGGCCTGGCGGCCACCGAGGCGTAATCTTTTACGACTGTTACGGTATTAATATGAGGGTAATGTGGAGGATTGCATCGAAAGTACGAGAGAAGGAGTGAGAAGAGGTGCATCAGATGGGATAAGATTTGATGATTGAGAAGGAATGGTGCATCTGTTGACATGTCAGAGGTTGATGACTATTGATATCACTTGTTTTTTGCAGTTATGTTGTTCGATGAGAACCTAGATATCCCCCGCTCCAGCATGGAAGGCTGGTTGCGAATACACTGCTTCATGATGAGATACGTTCAATGTTACAACAACTTAGAGTCGTGAGAACTGAAATGGTTGCGATTAAAGACCCGAGTAGTCTAAAGTGTGTAAGTCATACTAACGACAGTGAGTTTAGTGGAATCATGGGCGTTTGAGAACAGTGAATCTTGGTACATGCATTCACAGCATTCTCAGTGAACAGGAGTGAGGAAGGTAATCTCGAGAATAAGGATTTTGATGTAGGGGTTGTTTAAAGTATACATGCTTTTATTCTAACAAATGATAGGGAATGTATGATATGTGAAAGTAGTATTGTGTCGCCCCGAAACTCCATTCATCACTCAGTCCACTGAGATATCCTTTACATCACCACCTTCAACACCACGGCCACTAGCAGCGCTATAAATCGAACGTGTGGCAATTTCACTGCCGACGGCGCCGCACTGTCCTCTCCCGTCGTATTCAGACCCAAGTACTCTGCGCCAATGTCCGTAAGGCCGCCCTTGTTGGTGAGGAGGGCGGCGTTGGGGCCGACGTTGGAGATGCCAGAGCGGAAGGCGCCAAAATAAGTATAACGGCCGATAAAGTCGGACTCGTCGAACCACTTTAGCGTTTGCCTGAAGAAGGCGTCGGTTGGGCCGGGTTCTTGATGGGCGTAGGCGTACTCGGTGACCCAGATCTCGGCATTGGGCCATCTACACATGCATTGTTAGTTGTATCCGGTTAAGGGAGTGATGTGTCTTACTCGGCGAGGCGTTCCCCGATGTGAGAGGCGAGACCCTCAAAGTTGTCGTACCAATGCACGGGAAGATAATCCCAGGTGCAGTTCCCTTTGATGCCTGCCTTATTCTTAATCTGCGTGCAGTTCCCGAGAAACTGTTTCAGCCAAGGCATCGAGCTCCAACCTCCTGTACAAGCAGGCAGACCGAGCTTGATCCCCATCCGACCCAGGGGTTCAAAGTTGGCAACCCAAGCCTCGGCGGCTGTCTTGGGTTCGAGATTGCTCCCGCCAACATCGCTCGTAGCATCAGGTTCGTTAAAGCCAAGGACATGCGTGATGTTGGTACCGCTTTTGATACGGGCCTGGACGCTGTCGAGGAAACTTGTGTCGCTGCTGTCGGATGTAACTCCCCACATCATTGGTACAAACTCGAACTGCTCCTGAGGGATATCGGCGTAGACGGGCGATGGGTAGTCTGCGTAGTTGTAGTACCATGTTATGTCGCTTCCATTTTGGATCCAGATCTTGTCATCCTTGGGATCTGTCCTATCGGCGGTATATACAAGACCTCGCTTTCCGTTGGGTGTGGCTGATGAGAACCCTGCCAGAAGAATCGCCAAGAACGTCCTTTTTGGGGTCATAATGAACGGTTGTGAGAGTGAATGAGAGCACAAAATCCGGGTATGAATAGCCACTGTTGTGAAGAGCGTTACGTGGGTTGAAGGCTGAGGCAGGCGGCGAGAATTAGAAAGTCCAACCAGGGGTTCGCTGTTCTCTTAAGATCAATCCTCCCTAGGTCCAGATTGGCCCATTCGACTACTTTTTGGTTGCTTTGGGGGTAGTTATCCTCGTTACTGCCTTTGGGATACAAAAAATGTCGGCGGGGCCGTGCCTTGTTGCGCCGGAAAAGGGTGTAAGTGAAGGGGATAGCGACAACACAAAGTTACCCGTCGTTGATGGGAAAATGAGTGAAAAAGAGAAAATAGATGAATGATTCCAAGGAACGAATGACAAGGCTAAAGAGAAAGATAAATAATGGCAAGGTTGGAGGGCGACGACCTCAATAAATCGGATCATGGCTCAAAACCCAAAACTTCTTGGGTCTCTATCTATTCAAACCTGACAGACCAAAGAGTTTCACCGGCTCGTGGCAATTATCCGAAAAGGGAACAGACGTGAAAGTCCCTGTCTCACCAGTTGGTCTGATTGATCCGGATGAAGGCATTGTTCATGGAGCTAAGACAGAGGCGTCTTTGGACTCAGATCTATCAAGGGGCGTCGGCTACGCTAGGAACGCCAGAGAAAGCCTATGTTTTTAGGAGACGATTTTCAGTGGATGGTCCCTGGGATTGGATCCAGGGCAGACAACTGGTCCTTTGACTGGATTTCAGCCATCCCTGCGTGCCACGCAGGAACCCGCAGGGTCTACGAATTGGGAGCAAAGTCGGACACTGACCCTTGTCGCGGGCTTTAGAGAGTTCCCAGGACCTATTGATACTCTTTGGCACACTTTGTGTCTTTGCTATTGTGCATGTGACCTGAATTTCCTATGCCCATTGTTATGAGTAAGGCCCGGCTTCCGAAAAGAAGGGAATAACAGTGGGATTGATGGAGGGTCGGGAGCTTGGCCAACTGGATTGCTTGTACCATAGAAAGACGGTGTCGATGGATACATGCCGTTTAGGTTTGGGTTGAATTCCAGTCCCTGAATTTCGGATAATGGCAGTCACCCTCCTTGTTGAATGGATGAGAAGCCAGCATCCCGCTGCAGCAAGACCAGCTCAGCGGCGAAGCTGACGACAATTCGCAGTGCTAAGCTTTCAAGCGAAAAGTCGTTGAGCAGAGCTAGATGGCACAGAATGGTGGTTAGATGATGGCATTGCAACTTGATCCTGTCAACGGGCACTGTTTTGGAATGGAAGACCTGATAGTCGGAGATTTGCTCGCCGAGATGCCGAGGCCTGATTATATCAGCAACCATCCCCCGCAAAAAAGCTGAACCCCGGAGTTTCGGCGTGCAGACTCCGCATCCCGCCCGAGGGAGGAGCTTTTGCCTCGGCTGGCCCCACAAGAGGTCGCGTCAAGTACCGCGACAGCTTGCCGTTTGATGGGTGAATAGCGGTTAGAAACTCGCAGACCCCCTCCCCATGATGAACTTGGCCTCGGCATCTTTTTGAACAAGAACAAGAACAAGAACTAAAAAGAAGCCTTGAGCAGTCGCCGGTTTTCTAATCTTCAATTATCCTTATCACTTTCCATCTCGTTATTCAAAATGGCTGTTGAACGAATTGGCTCCATCATAAAACACCTGGCCCCTGGGTCATCCATTAGCCACATGTCGGTGTCCATCCTAAACTTTTTAGCTACAACTGACTGACCTTGCGATGCAGTCAATCCAAGAACCCCGATGATGTCGTCATCACCCTCGCTATCCGGACGCCTCTCACCAAGGCCAAGAAGGGTGGCTTCAAGGACACAAGTCTGGAGTACATGCTCTATGCTCTCCTGAAGGAGGTCCGAGAGCTGTCCCATCTGGATCCTGCTCTGGTTGAGGATATCTGCCTCGGAAACGTAAGGCGCATTGCATACTATCACCAAGTCTATTGCTGACAAGATTGCAGGTTTCCGATTCCAAGGCCGCCTACAAGGTCCGCGCCTCCGCCCTCGCCGCCGGCTTCCCCAACACGACCGCCGCTTCATCCGTGAACCGCTTCTGCTCCTCTGGCCTCAAGGCCACGGCCGACATTGCCCACGCCATCACCAATGGCTCCATCTCGATCGGTATCGCCATGGGCGCCGAGCAAATGACGGTCGGCGGCGACGCCCTCGAGAAGCCCTTTGACGAGGCTGTCACATCACAGAGCCAGGAGGCTGTCGACTGCATGCAGCCCATGGGATGGACGAGCGAGAACGTCAGCAAGGATTTTGGCGTCACGCGAGAGGCCATGGATAAATATGCCGCCGAAAGCTTCCAAAAGGCCGAGGCAGCGCAGAAGGCGGGTTGGTTTGATGACGAGATTGTGCCCATCACAACAAAGGTCAAGGGACCCGATGGTGAGGTCAAGGAGGTTACTCTCACCAAGGATGAGGGTATCCGACCTGGTACCACTGCTGAGAGCCTCGGCAAGATTCGCTCGGCGTTCCCTCAATGGGGCGGATGCACTACTGGCGGTAACGCCAGTCAGATCACAGACGGAGGTATGTCTCTAATTCTCAACTTCGAAGGGCCATGTTGCTAACTGGTAAATAGCTGCCGCTGTGCTACTGATGAAGCGATCTACTGCTGAGCAGCTTGGCCAGCCCATCATGGCCAAGTATGTCGGCTCTACTGTTGCCGGTCTGGCACCTCGCATCATGGGCATCGGACCTAGCATTGCCATCCCCAAGCTGCTGACACAACACGATATCTCCCTCGAGGACGTTGATGTCGTCGAGATCAACGAAGCTTTCGCTTCAATGGCCGTCTACTGCCAGGATAAGCTTGGTCTCACATCCGACAAGCTGAACCCCCGTGGAGGTGCTATCGCGCTGGGTCACCCACTGGGCGCGACAGGTGCGAGACAGATCGTGACAGGTCTGGCCGAGTTGAGACGTCAGAAGAAGAAGGTTCTGCTGACGAGCATGTGTATTGGTACTGGACAGGGCATGGCGGGCTTGTTTGTTAACGAGCAGGTGTAAGGGAAAAGGTGCATGTTTTATTCTGTGACACTATCAATACTTAGCCACTTATTTTGGAACTCATGAATGAATATATCAAGTTTGGATAAAGCCACGAGTCAGGTTTGATCTCATCTCGGTGAGCGAGATTACCGAATCTAGATTATGGATATGGTCCCGTTAGATGTAGCGGGAGCGAAAAAGAAGTTGTTAGGTCACACCGCAACTCTCGCCTATTGCTGTACAATGTCCAAGGCTATCGTAGTTGAAAGACGACGTCCAAATCAACGCCATTGGGCTGCTCACCTCGTGTCGCAACCGTCGATCCTCCACGGCCGATGTCGGGTCCACGGCACCACCTCTCCAACCTCCAAGCAGCAGGGATCGCTGAACAACACGGGCCCAGCCATTCGCCCACATTCGCTGGAACGCCTGTGGATCGAAGGGGGGGGGTGGTCACCTGGGGACGGCGGCGCGCCCTGATGTCACCGAGATGCATGTGCTGCAGCGGGTGGGTAAGTTTTCCCTTCAAGGGTTTCCAACGGTTGGTCTTGATTGGTCAGTTGGGCGTGATGGGTTGGGATCTGAGATGGTCAAACTGCCTGATGATTACGCAGAAGGCAAAGAAAAAAAAGAACCCTTGGTTTGGAATGGGGTCTTTGGGCAGGTACCTCCTCATCTTAGCGAGCCTGAAATTTATTTTCCTTTTATTTTTTACTTCTTCTTTCACCTCTTTCTTCTGTCCAGCTCTGCTCTCCTCTCCCCGTGACTCGTGCGTGATTGTTGACATCCAACCGTCCCGTTTCGCAGACTCGGCTCGATGTGTTTCTCGTCATCGTCGGCTGCGTAGGTTTTTCCCGTCGTCGTCAAAGTCAAAAATCGGTCCGTGTTTGTCGATGACAGTCGGTTGAAGCGTTGGATCGCAAACGGCCTCAATAATCATCCAGTCCAATTCCCCTGCAGCATTGTGATGACAATTCAGTCTAGACGCGTCTGATATTGTCCATACTCCACCCAGCATCTTCTAAAAGATCCATATCATCACCCACTCGACATTCGCAATCATGGTGAAGCGACCCTCCCACAGTCGCACCAACTCCCACACCGATCACCGTCCTGCCCAGCCAAGCGCCCTCCGACAGGCTCTCAGCGCTCAGAACAGGTCTGACAGCGACAATGGCACCGGCAGCTCTGCTCCCATGGCCTCGCCTCCCACGTCGCCTGGCCCAACCTCTGGAGTTGCCATCAGCGAAATCTTTGCGAGCGAGTCGACCCCTCTGATGCAGGGCAACAACACTACCTCCACGAACCACCGTCGATCGAGCGTCCACCCGGCGCATCCAGGCCTCTGCAGCCATGGCACCTTTAGTCCACGGCCGTCGAGTCCTGCCATGACCATGCAGAGCACCGACGAGGATGGGAGTGATACTGGGGGTTCAGGCACGCACATTCCAGTGCTGGACAGTGCGATCACAACGATCGTGGGACATGACGATTGGAAACGGTGGTTGAAGAAGAGGATGCGCACCAAGAAGATGGGCCACAGCAGTGTGCTTGCTGAGCAGGCAGGATTCGAGGATACGACCTTCATGTCAGTGCCCACACATGCTGGATGCTTTGCAGCAGCCTGCTAACTTGTTAACTAGGTATCTCGCATACTACGTCCCCTGCTTGAACTGGATGCGCCAGTACAAGCTCTCGTACCTCCGTGGTGATCTGGTGGCCGCTATCACCATGGCCTCCTTCTACCTCCCCATGGCCCTCTCCCTCGCCGCAAACCTCGCCCACGTCCCTCCGATCCACGGTCTCTACGCCTTCGTCTTCAACCCCTTCATCTACGCTCTCCTGGGATCTTGCCCACAGATGGTTGTTGGCCCTGAAGCTGCTGGCTCGCTTCTTGTTGGAACCGTGGTGAAGCAGAATGTCAGCTCGGGAGACGACGAGCAGGACGACCTTTTGCATGCACAGATCTGTGGTATTGTTGCCGGTATGGCGGGCGCAATGGTTCTCATTGCCGGCATCGCAAGACTTGGGTTTTTGGATAGCGTGCTCAGCAAGCCATTCCTACGCGGCTTCATCAGTGCTATCGGTTTCGTCATTGCTGTCGACCAACTGATCCCCGAACTTGGACTTGCTAAACTGGCCGACAAGGCGGGTGTGAGCCACGGTAGCCCTGTTGAGAAGATCCAATTCATGGTTCGCAACATTCATGAAGCTCACGGGTTGACTTTTGCCATTGCTGGAATCAGCTTTCTCTTCATCATGATCTGTCGGTAAGTTGTGGCTTGGTGGCTCTGAGACTTGACGTGCCTCTAACCAGGTTTTAGTGAAACAAAGAATCGCCTCCAGCCCAGGTTCCCTGGAGTCGCCTATGTCCCCGACCGCTTCTTTGTCGTGGTCGTGTCTGCCATTCTGTGCTGGAAGCTTGACTGGGAGAACCAGGGCGTTGAGATTCTCGGAACTGTCAAGGCCGCCAACGGTAACCTCCTCGCTTTCCAATGGCCCTTCAAGCTGGAGCACATGCCTCACATCCGAAGTGCCATGTCGACATCCTTCCTGATTGCTCTATTGGGCTTCTTCGAGTCCTCTGTCGCGGCCAAGAGTCTGGGTTCCAGTGAGACTATCAAAGGCATTCAGCTGAGCGCTAACCGAGAGCTTTTTGCGCTTGGCATCGCGAACATGGTTGGTGGCTGCTTCATGAGCTTGCCCGGGTTTGGCGGGTACGGTCGAAGCAAGGTGAACAAGAGCACTGGTGGTAAGAGTCCTGCCAGCTCCATGTTCTTGAGTATCATTTCACTGTTTTCCATCTTCTTCCTCCTCCCTTACTTTTACTACCTGCCGGTAAGACCCCTATTGACGTAGTTAATGCTACGGTTCATTGCTACCTAAACAATGCTGACACCTTCCAGAAACCTGTCCTGTCGGCAATGATTTCCGTGGTGGCTTGGTCGCTGATAGAAGAGGCGCCCCATGACATCACCTTCTTCCTCAAGATCCGTGGCTGGACCGAACTCGGCCTCATGGCCATCATCTTCTTGGCGACCATGTTTTACTCACTGACTCTGGGTATGGCGTTTGGTGTAGGACTGTCGATCCTGATGGTGATCAAGCATAGTACCCGACCGCGAATTCAGATTCTGGGCCGCATCCCTGGCACGAACCGGTTCGAGAATGCCGAGGGAGAGCGAAGCAGTCTAGAGTTTGTGGAGGGTTGTCTGATTGTCAAGATTCCCGAACCTCTTACGTTTGCCAACACTGGCGAGCTCAAGTCTCGTCTTCGTAGGCTGGAGCTCTACGGCACGTCAAAGGCGCACCCTGCTCTTCCTCGTCTTCGCAGCCTTGACATGAACCGCAATATCATTTTTGACATCCACGGTGTTACCTCAATGGACGGTTCTGGCACACAGGTTCTCACCGAGATTGTGCGCAACTACCACGACCGAAAAGTGCGCGTCTTCTTCTCGAGATGCCCCCAGCGCCGGGACCACCCAGTCTGGCATCTGATGGTAAACAGTGGCATCGTGGAGCTAGCGGGCGGCGAGGGACACTTTGTGAACGACGTCGAGGAGGCTTTGAGGTTGACAGAGTACGAAGAGAGCGTGACTGGAGAGTCAAGTCGACGCAGAGACTTTTAGACGACTTGGATCCGGATTTTTTCTCATGAAAGCAAAGACTCTTAAGATAAAAAAGGCAGCGGTTTGGTCTTTCTTGATACATGCATACATGGCCCTAGAGCGTTGAGGATGTTGAAGAGCGGAGGAGATACCAAAATATGATGGTGTAGCGGTGAAGTTGAGGGTTGACAAAGGATAGCATTGGATAATTGGCGCTATATAAACAATAGGATGCACTCTTTTGCTGAATTTTGAACATGGTTCTTGCGGAATTAGTCCTGCGTCTCGTGAGGATGACTTGGAGGAGCCAAGACAACTGCGTGGATGTGTGAGTACCAACAGTTCAGAGAACCACGAGCGAACAAATCCTTGGACTGCATAATGCCTTCAATTCAACAGCTCACTGGACAACGAGCAGCATGATGGACGGACTAGGAGTTCATTTCATGTGTGACTAACTACGATAGTTCTGCTAATATATTGATAGTAGGAGGGATAAGCAACTCATGTAACTACCCATGGCCAGTCGACACAGAGCAAGGTTGAAGGCAAGGGGTCTTCTTGATTGATACTTCATCTAGTCTTTTTAAGCATGATGGCCATTCACAACGGGTCTGGGGGACCTATACCCCCAAGTACCTGAGAGGTAGTCTGATAGATCACCCAAAGTTTCCATCTCACGGCCAGCAACCCATGTTGTAGTGAGCCAAACGCAGAGTTCTACTTACTGTGGTACAGAGCAGACTCAGGCTAACCATGCCTGGTGAACTTGGAGAAGCTCAGAAGATATAGGACAATTTTTACCTGGGGGTCGCCTGTGGTTAAAATTGCAGTGCAGGCGTAAGCAAAATACCAAAAATAAGCGGACGGACAGAATCAAGCCTCCAACCCCCGACCGATGGCCTGGCGTTGCGCATGATTTAGCCAGGAGCTACCTTTAACACTATGGTCTGAGCCAGCCTGACCTTTCCGGGCTGAATGGATTCTAGGGGATGGGATGGGGTATCAAGACGGCAACTGAGGCTTCTCCGGTTGGTCATCCTCCCTTTAGGTCTGACTGTCAAATTCATGGCCATTTCGAGTTTAAGGGTAGGCTTTTAACCGCAAGAATCTACCTTTCTTAACTCGAGGGAGTATCCCTACAAGCTCGTCAAGTTGTAGCAATACACTAGTAATTCCCAGAGTCGAGTGTTCCTTCCATCTATCCACCACAGCATATAGCCCTCCTAGTAATAATCCGCTCTCATCCGAAGAAATGACGTCTGGTGGCCTTGGAGGGGGGGACTATTCTGAAATGGCATAACCCCTCAATAGGAGCCAAGGGCATGTGAGTTGTTAAAATTGCAGTGCAAATGTGCGAACTGGCAACCAATGCCTTGCCTATTTAGGTACTTTGTTATGGGATAGCTCCAGCTACGGTTTACCAGGGGATCCATTTCAGCGTCGAGATCATGTCAAGGGCTTTTCTGGTGGTTATGGGATGCCAATATGGAGGCATTACATTTGGCGACGTTACAAGGACTGTGGATTGTTTCATGACAACTAAGGAGCTTGAAGCACATGAGCTCTCGGTTCACTTAAGCCATGAACGGTCAGGATTAGTCTTGACCGGATCTACCTCAGTTGATATCCCAAGGATTTCCATGTACGGGTCCACTCGCAGACCAGTGTTCCCAGAGTGGTTTGTCCACGGCATACGAGCTGTCCTGGGAGGTATCTCCTCTCATCCAATCAGAGCCACGCCCGGTTAGCTCAATCGGTAGAGCGTGAGACTCTTAGAATGCCTCAGTAACAAAAGTTGCTGGTGGTATGAGTACGCGATCTCAAGGTTGCGGGTTCGACCCCCGCATCGGGCTGTTCCTATAAAAACGATTGATTACGAGCATTGCATGGCTTCTTTTTTGCCATCGTCAAGTTCTTTTTGGAACCCAAGTAGAGAGATTATTCCGTTGCAAGACCTTTCTTAGCAAGTGTGATGCCGTGTACTCTGTATCTCTTGGGCTGACTGACCTGGGCATTTCTGAACAGTGAGAGCATCTCTCGAGCATGGCATTTGTCGAATGCCTACCTTTTTATGGCGATCATGATCCGGCAAGTCTTCGCTTGAAAACGAACTGGCTCTATAGATACACTTGGTAGTATTTCAGTGGTGTGTGCCCATGTGTTTGACTTTTGATACCCTGGCCTAGCTCAGTATTAACATCTTGATGCCACTCTCGTCATCCACAAGATACATTGCGAATATTTAGCTTCTAACCAGGGAGAGACAAGTAATGCATACTCATTAAACAGTGGCCCGGCCAAGTCTTGAACACATGCGCTTTTCCAACATCTACAATGGGCTGATATTGGCAGTATCTTCCAAGATCAAGTCCCGATCGAGTACCGGATGTAGCCAGCTGCTATCCAAGAAATCGGTGGCCAACAAGTCTTCCCAGATGAGCTGGCTTGATGGCAATTACCTCTTGATCCATCACAACGTTACATCAAGTGCCAAGCCCGACAGTTAGATTCCTGGTCCTCGGGACAGGTCCATTTAAGGTCAAGCTTCACGGCAATGACATTAGTGAAACCACCAGAAACATCGCATCATAGTAATACGCCGCGGCATGTAGCCAACACGTCAGCTAGAACTGGCCTTGCTCGTAAATGTGGTCAAGAGAAAGTCCAAACAAAGTTGAGGCTAAGCCCTCGATCTTAGAGGACCAACACTCCCGTGCACAGAGACAAGTGAAAAGATCCCGGTTGTGGCGCTAGGATGTCATCCCCGGCATGTTTCCACGACATGACATTACTTACCGAATAAGGAATGGCATTCGAACTTCAGGCCTCTGGGAGAGACTCTCGCAATAAACTGCCCTCGTGGGGTAAGGCTGAGCTCGCCTCTGAAAGCAAATTTGCACCCCTGGGGAATCTCGTGGTTCTTCGCCATCTGCCAGGACTATTGCGTGCTGCTGCCTCATCCGTCATGTGGTGTCAACGGTTTCTCCCAAGCGAAGGATAACAGTGGCGCCCCCGGAGGTGATCCATCAGAATGATCGTGAACTGCTTCTTTCGGGGAGTTGATCGCCTCATACCCCATCAATAGTGTCTAGCCAAGACGGTCGGCTCGTCGGAGTAGGAAATGACTCTTACCAACTCCCCGTTTTCCTCGACCCATGTTTATGAAATCTTACTCTTGCCTCCAAAGTCGTTGCATCGCTTACCTTTCATGCCGCCGATCAAGTCCGCGATGGCTGGCTTGCCGACAGCCCGGAGGCGCCGACGCCGGACTCCCCGCGGCAAGTCGCTGAAAACAGGGTACTCTTGGCGAGACATGTTGCAATTCTCGCTGTCGCCAAGACTGAAATGGTGATGCCTAGACGGTGATCACTTGGCGAAAGAACTGGTTCGAGATGGGGGGCAGTAAAAGTCCCGCTTTGACGTTCAAGTTCCTGCGTCAGACCAAAAGGTTTAAGCTTGTTTTAAAGTCGGAGATTAAGAAACAAAGTATATGAAAAGTGCACGAGTCAGTAGTTAACCCTTAAAGTCTCGAAAAGATCCAGAAAGAAGTGGGTGACATATCCACCTGTAAACCACACACTGGAGAATGCTTTAATATTGTGCCTGAATTGTGCAAGCAAGTCAATGACGTCTGTCCAGGTCATTATGAGCTGTTACCTCCCATGACAGTCCCATCTTACGTACAGAGAGCCTGTTGTTTGGCTCCCTGACCTCCTGGTAGATATTGTTGACCCCCGCGTGTGAAGCAAATGTGTGTCTCACGGCCATGCCGCACGACCAACATGTGATATCTACTGCATCAGAGGCGCATTGCGTGATTGATTCGATAATCCCCATTCGTCTCTTGGCGAGCTTCAGCCGCAATCCATGGGGAAAGAAGAGTGAGCTGCCTCCTGGGGAAAAAAACGCACAATCCTTGAGGTTGTTGTAGACGCCGGAGGTGCAGCTTTGGGGAACCCGTCGTTCTTACCCACACCCTTGAGGATACATTGAACATCAGGATCCCTGTTTATGGCGCAATGCCCTTGTTTTGTTAGCTGGTTTGCCCCCCTTCTCGAGTCGCGCGCGCGCCGCTGCCGCCCGATGTTCCGCTATAGTTCTGCCTAGTTTTCTGTCTTTTTCATGTTTGCCCCCTGGCGGAATATCGCTCTTCGCCCGGCGGCCCAGTTGGAGAAAGGGAATGGGGAATTGAGGGGAGGGGGTGATAGGTTGTGTTTATCGCCGTTATGCTTAATTTGACCCGTGTGGTCGCCGCTCCGGCCCCGTTCACAAGAGCCTCATCCGGGGAGAAGAACTTCACCTTTCCGTGTCGCGGCTCATCGAACGGCTCTCGGTGATGCCCTTCATCGTCAAGACAAAGGTCAGCAAAAACGTAAAAAATCCTACGGAGCAAACCTCCACCCCCGGTATGAAAAGCGCCAAGATGCTGGGCAACTCTTGGCAGCGGAGCCCTTGTGTCCGCTCGTTCGCAGTCTTTGGTCGTACGAAACGACCTCCAGAGGAGCAGAACTTGCCAAGAGCTGTGATGGGGGTCATCCCGGCATGTCGCCGAGTCGATCTTTTGAACAAGCAAGCCAATCCTTTTGTCCAGCTTTTTTCTTGATGTGAGGAGTTTGCCATGTTAACTGGGTCGTTGTTACAACGGGACGCTGTCCCCCCGATCCTTGGATGGAGGATGCTTGGCCCACGTTATGTTACACCCCGTTCCCATCTTTGTCTGGAATAAAAAGACGACTCTGTCCACGTTATGGATCCCAAGCAAAAGCATCGACAGTGTGTGTGTCCCAGCCTCTCGGGTCCTCGCTTCCTCCTCTCGACTCTGTTTGCTTTTGGTTGGACCCTGAGCGCATGCAGGAAGAGAGACCTTGAAACGAACCCTAATTCCTCAACCAAGTTGAGGCCAGGTACTGTACTGTACCTTTTACCTGTATGTTGTTCCTTGAAACCTTCTTCTACCTTACATGTGAGCTTGAGCTTACACTCCTCGAGGTTTTCCCTTTCCCGGAAGATAGAAACTACCAACCCCCTTTCTTCAACCTGCTTGCATATTTTTTCCAACAATGGCAATCCCCCCGATCCTCAAAAAGGTCGGCAAGTGGCTTTCACCTCCCCCCTCAACCTCAGAGGACGGACGTGATCAATGGAACTCGCGGGCATCTTTCCTGCTGGCAGCCATGGGTGGCTGCGCCGGCATGGGAAACCTTATTCGGTATCCCTCCCAGGTCTACAACAACAATGGCCTACAGTGGTTCATCCCTTACCTCCTCTGCGTCTTTCTCATCGCTATCCCGACCTTGATTCTCGAGGTCAGCATTGGTCAGGCTTACCATGGTGGTTCTGTTGTCGCCTTTAACAATGTCAATCGTCGTCTCAAGGGGTTGGGTTTCAGTCTGTTGTACATTGGCTTCATTGTCGGCCCGTACTTTGTCGTCAATCTTTCATGGATCATGATCTACTTCCGCAACTCGTTCAAGAATCCCCTGCCGTGGGAGGGACGAGCTGAAGAGTACTACTACCAGGATGTTGTCCGGAACGTCGACGCAATCCCGGGCAACAAGACCTTCAACTCGGTGCAAGACTACGTCAAGTATCCTGGTATTGCTCTGATCGGAGAGACTGTGGGATGGACTGCCTTTACTTGGTTCCTGGTTTGGATCTCAATCTTCCGTGGGATCGGTCAGACAGGTCGTGTCGTCTACTTCACCATGGGACTACCTGTTATCATGACCATCATCCTTGTTGGTCGCTCTGTTTCTCTTCCCAACGCTGGCCGTGGTGTCAAGCTGTACTTTGGAGAGTGGAATGGTGAGAAGCTTGCAAGTGGCGATATCTGGCAAACAGCTGCTGGCCAAGTCTTTTTCTCGACAGGTGTTGGTTTCGGCTACTTCAGTTCCTACGCATCTTACAACCAGAAACACTCCAACGCTGTCATGGACTCGTGCTTGATCGTCGCCAGCAACGTCCTATTCGAGGGCTTCGCTGCCTTTGCTGCTTTCGGCGTTGTCGGCTACCTCAACATGATGCCCGTCCCCGGTGAGAGAATCGGTTCTTTTACTATCGGTTTCTTGACCTTGCCAACCGCCATCACCACGCTTCCCGGTCAAAACTTCTGGGCCTTTGCGCTCTTCTTCACTCTCATGGTTCTGGGGTACAGTTCAGCCTTTGCCATGCTTGACGCAGTCGTCACTCTCGTCATGGACACCAACATCAAGATGCGTCGAGAGTGGGTTGTAACAGGTCTCGTCATCATCTCATTCCTCGTCTCGCTCCCCTACTGCACCGAGTTTGGCTACGCCCTCTTGACTGGTGTGGATCGATGGATCAACGATGTGGCCTTGGTGTTTGTCGTCTTTGGCGAGTGTGCCTTCTCGACCACCTTTTACAGGTGGAGGGACGTTGCTGGCCAGGTTGGAACGCCTGCCTTTTTCATCTGGAACTTTGGATACTACGGTGGTATGGTGCTTGGTGTTGCTATTGCGCACGCTGTCACCCCTGAAGCTGGTGCTGGTGTTGGCTTTGGTCTCTTTATTGCTGGCTCGGTCATCTCTGCCATCATCGGCAAGACACCTGATTCTGTCCCTCCAGCTCTGGAGTTTACCGAGGAGAAGGGGTTCATTCGCAGGACCATTGGAAAGAGTGCTGCTCTGAGCCGCGCCTTTGGCAACGTGTACCTCACTCGCTTCTGGTACCTCGCTTTCTATTCGGTAAGTTCACACTCATATCACTCCTCATAATCCGTGCTAACTGAAAACAGGGCCAACAACTCCGAAGAGATCTCAACGTCATCGTGGGAACCGGAAAGAACTGGAAGATCCCCTCCTTCTGGCCCATCCTCCTCCGCTTCGTCTCAGCCCCCGTTCTCGCCATCATTTACGGCTTCGCCTATCCTGCATTCCACGATCTCCGCGATGACCCCCTTCACATCCTCGGCTTCGCCATCGCTCACATCTGCCTACTCCTTATCGGTCTCGGCGTGCTAGTGCCTCGCTGGTTCGACTGCATGATTCCACCCAAGCGACGCGACGAGGGCAAGATTCCATATGCCCCCAACGTGTTGCTGGGAAGTACAGATGCTCAGCAGAGTGATTCCATGGAGGCGGGAGAAGGCGTTGAGGGTTCCAGTGAGGAGAAGCGCAGCTAGAGAGAGAATCTTTTTTGAAGCATTATACTTTCAGGTAATATCTGCATCTTGTATACCATGGTTGGAGGCGAAGAGGAGATTGTTGATTCATACCCCCCATGTCCCTCAAGTTGAGGGCTTTGCAATTTGATCTTGCTCGTCACTCAAGTGATGAGGGAGCCATGAATAAAGGCCCGCGAATGACAATTGTCACGCTGAACAGGGCATATAACTGATCCATTTTCCGTGTGAATGTCTGTTGCCTGTTGGTTGTCGTAATGCCAGTTCAGGCTGTGGCCTATTTTACCGCTATTTAGGCAAATGGTAAGCATCGGCGGTTTATCACACCGTTTCAATCATTAGAGATTCGTAACCTTTTTCTTGACATTGAAGTTTTCACGACTTCTTCTGCTTAAACAACCTAACATAGTATTTCCCTCACGATGCTCACTAAATCCACCCACGTCTACGCCCATCACAGCCTCCCTCTTGAATGCGACGTCTACACCCAAGACGCCGCCTCAGACACACACGTCTTTCTCTACTTTCATCCTGGAGGACTTACAGATTGGGGTCGCGAGTTTATCGCTCCATGGTTCGTACAAGTGAGTTCCATTTACTCATCTCCAAAGTGGCACCATGTCTAAGAGTGTATCTCAGGCTTGTCTCCAGAGGAAATGGACTTTGATCAGCGCGAGTTACCGACTCATGCCTCAAGTTGGAACTCAAGGTCTTATCGATGATGTTTCGGCTGCATATAAATTTGCAAGATCATGGGCCGTCAAGGATGGAACAGAGCGGCCGGTTTTACTTGGAGGTGCTAGTGCTGGTAAGTCAGATCACGATAGCTTCACTCAACCCACACTTATAGCGTTGTTAGGTTTCTTCAACTCTATCTTGATTATCAATAATTGCTCGCCGCCGCCTATTGCTCTGCTGGGCATTTGCGGACTTCACACCTTTCGTCATCCTTTCTACAACTCATCCACGCTCCTCCTCCCAGAACCCATCGAGGATGTAGACGTGGCCGAGTTCATCAGCAGACCAATCGAAGTCGGAAGGCAGGAAGTAGGAAGCATCGCAACCTTTGCACTGGAAAAGTTGCTGCCTGACGGATCAAAGAACCCAGACTACAAAGCCCCCCAGGCACCGATAATTCAAGATCCGCCCAAACACCCCAGAGGTCACCTCTACGAGTACTACATCTACAAAAACGCCTGGCTCGACCTTATTGGAGAAATCGATACCGGGTATACCTGGGCAAAGGACCCAAGTAACAGACAACGAGTCGAGAATTGGCCACCTACCGTTCTCATTCATGGAGACGCAGACTTGCATGTGCCCCTGGATATTGCCGAGCAAATGAGAGAGTGCCTCGGCGAGGATAAAGTGAGGCTGTTTGTGGCAAATGGTATGCATCATTTGTTCGAGACGTTTTATTTCCTCGAGGGCGATGAGCCGGGTATGGATGCTGTTAGGGATGCATTGAAGTGTTTCGATGGTATAGTTGCAGCAGCGTCAAAGTAAGGCACTGACGAAGAGGTTAGATACTCTTTGTAATGTTAGAAAAGACATAATTGACTATAACGTATAGAGATGACAATTTGCAATGATGAGATTGATAAGGATCTACTGTAGAGCGCACTCACTATACTCTCAAATGCCGTAGCATCTGCCGTAGTATCACGAAGCAACCCTACTTCCATTTGTTTCTTCATCAAAGCTATTCTTATCAACAACAAATTCTTGGCAACAGCCAAGAAATTCTACTTGAGGCCAGCGACTCAATGATATGACTTTTGCGATAACCCAAACAAAACCTCTCATCCTCACACACACCAAGAAATAAGCGAAAAGAGACCCCATGACGTACGCACTTTACGCAGCTGATATCAGGTGAGGCGACACAAGCCGGTCATAAATGACAAAGTACCCCTTCAAACTTTTTTTTTTTTTTAACTCGCCTCGTACATTGCCAAGTCACAATGCAAAGAATCCTCACATCCCGGTTCTACGATGGAGGAGGAGTAAAAGACTTGGCCGGGGAGAGAATTGAGGGGAAGACTTGTTTTGATCACCTGTTACTCTCAAATCCATGTCCTGGGGTAAGCGTAACCCCTCAAGAAAAAGGACTTGAGTATGAATGTGGAAATTATGGCCGATCCCAGCAAGACGTGTCACTGTAAGGCGTAGTTGAAGAGTGAGGCCAACAATGCCATCGATAGGATAACATTTTCTCTGTCAAGACGGTTCTAGATCCTTCATCCAGTCTCTAGGAAAAAAAAACTCTTTAGAAGAAGCAAGATCACAAGGCGAGCTTACAATGGCTTCAAAAAAAAAAACCGCCGATCACACCCCTCTTTGCACTTCTTTTTTTTTTTTATTACCGCGGCAAGCGAACAACAACCCCGGTGAAGTTGGGTTCAATAATCCTGGACAGTACCTGCAGTTCATCGAGGTAGTATCCCGACTACTCGGTCAAGGGTTGCACATTTTCCTCTTGCATTCGCCACGAGAGACGAAAAAGCCACTTGACTTTTGAGCCCTCACCGACTTCGCCCTTTTTTTCGTTTTCGCCTCATAGTCCACATGGTTTGTGGAGAACGCCACGTTTGAGTCGAATATTGAATGAAAAGGAACAAGATTACACCGGTTTTGAGAAAAGTGCCCGTACTCTCTCCTCTGTAGCCTCACCGCTGAGGAAAAAATGCATATCCTGCTAGCGGCGTGGGAAAAAGAAAGCAAGAATGCTTCGGTTTGGATAGCTCGGAAACCTACAGTAGCCCCATCCCCTCTTCTTTCCAAGGATCCTTTGTGACCGCTCATCATTCACATTTACGTACATCTCGTACAGGCTTCGAGAATCAGACAGACAGAGTAAAAACCCTGTCCCGATTAATCCAGATCCAATCAATCCCTCGTCTCATAACTCGCATCTCTCATCGTCCTCGGCAGAAATGACAGGTCAAGCGCCGTCTAACCCGCGATCCTGGTTCTCGGCGCTGGGGGGCGGGCAAGTTGGGCAACAACAACAACAAGAAAGATCATCATCAACTTTTCGGCTCTCTTCTTTGTCCCGTCTATCCCGTGACGTCTGTCTCATGCATCGAACCCTGTATACTTTCGTAAATTTGTTTCTCCAGAAGAAACCATGGTAACCCGCTAGAAAAGGTCTCCATAGTCAAAACACTCGGATCGCCGGGTACCAAGACCCGAGTCTATCCCAAGTCGTCACTAGGTTAGCTACCCAAAAGTCTCCCTACCTTTGTAGCAGTGTACATCCCCATCCCCATGGAACGCAGCACAGCCTTCCCTTCCCCTTCGCCTCCCCGAATCTTTTGGCCCGGCTTGATTCCCCGTCCGTTGGATCCATGTTTCATGCCTCCTCCCTCCACACACCGCACTCGGAGGTCATCCCCGGGGCCTCTCGAGAGAGTCTATTCAGCTCTGTTCTACCTCTCTCTCCACTCCCTTGATAGACCTTGTCCATGGCTTCCCCCCGTCTCCTCATTATGCCGTGGCTCCTCTCCATTCCATCCGCCAGCTCATCTGTCGCTTAAATCGAATTCATCCCATCTCTTGACAACCAAACCAGACTTGCCTTCGCCCATCATCCATTGGTCACCACCACCTGCCAGCCCTTTCATCTCACAGTCTCACTGAAAGCCACCACCTCCATCGACACATGCCCAACCCATCCTGACAGCTCGGCCCGGGTTGCATTAGTGCAGGAGTGCAAGAGTGAGCCTTGAGGCCCTCCGTTTTACGCTTGCTTGATAGAGTTTGGAACCCTTGCTCATAGGTCCATCCCAAAGTCCGCCTCGGCCGGGTCGCATTAGTGCCCGAGAAGCATTCTCGGTGCGAGTTGTTAAACCGCCGCCTGCTTCTACTTATCGCAGTTCCCGCAGCATCTCGGTCAGGTTCACTGCCAAGAGTCAGCAACACTTCCAGTTACCGTTCGTCAGCCACTGAGAGCAAACAAATACACGGCAGAGACTCGTGTATCGATTCACAACAGATACAGAACACTGCGACGGCGATCCATACCGGGAACTCGCCTGTACCACCCATCAAGTTGGCTTCTCCCGTCCCAGCGGAACCAAACAGAGACGTGACGGTGGACATCATGTCACCCTCCAAGACAGCAGAGCCGTGGCGGCTGACAGCCTCTGAGGCCCTATCCAAAATCCAGGCTGATGAGCTTTCCGTCCAAGACTACGCCAGATCTCTCCTTGAAAGGATCAAGACCAGGGACGATCAAGTACAGGCCTGGGCACATCTCGACGAGGATCTGGTGATTGAACAAGCAAAGGCTCTAGACGAGGTACCAAAGAAGAGCCGAGGTCCTCTTCATGGCCTGCCTATTGCAGTCAAGGATGTCATCTACACCAAGGGTAAGCCAACCGAGCACCAAAAAGGGATCATCAACTAACCTCGCAAAGACATGCCCACCCAACACAACTCGTCCCTATATGAAGGAAGCTTTCCCGAGGTTGATGCCGCCTCAGTCCGCACCCTCCGTCATGCAGGCGCTCTCATCTTTGGTAACTCCGTTTCCCCATCCACTCGGGATTCCCACTTACAATCCCACCCCCAGGCAAGACGACAACCGCCCAGTTCGCAGCCGTCCACGTCGGTCCCAAGACCCGCAACCCCCACGACCCTCTCCGCACCCCCGGCGGCTCGTCCACCGGCTCCGGGGCCGTCGTCGCCGACTTCCAGGCTCCCCTGTCCCTGGGTACCCAGACCGGTGGCTCCATGATCCGGCCCGCGTCGTTCAACGGCATCTACGGGCTGAAGCCCACGTGGAACTCGGTCTCCCGTGAGGGATCCAAGATCTACTCCTTGACCTTTGACACACTGGGGTGGTTTGCTCGCTGTGTCGATGATCTCGCACTCCTGGCTGATGTTTTCGGAATCCAGGATGATCAGCAAGAGGAGGATGCAACCGTATTTGAAAGCGTCAAAGGTGCGCGGTTTGCCATCTGCAAGACAGTTGTTTGGCCCTTTGCCGGCCCCGGCACCCAAGAAGCCTTGTCCAAAGCTGCCGCCCTTCTTGAAGCCCACGGCGCCATCGTTGAAGAGGTAGACCTCCCGTCAGAATTCGACAACCTCCCAGAATGGCATCGCGTGGTCCTTCACTGTGAAGGTGGCACCGCTTTCTTGCCAGAGTATCGTGTCGGAAAGGATCACATCAACCAGGTTCTTGTCGACCATGTTGAAAACATCAATGGGTTCACCCGCAAGGAGCACCTAGAGGCGTTTGACGGCATGGCTGCTCTCCGACCCAAGTTTGATGAGATTGCTGGACGGTACGCAGCCGTCATCACACCCAGTGTGCCCGATGAGGCACCTGTTGGTCTTGAAAGCACGGGGAGTCACATCTTTTGCTGTATTTGGAGTGCAAGTCCCTCTTGTCCTGTCTCGTCTTGTCAGGGGAGCTAACGTGAACATAGGCCCTGCACACGCCCGTGCTCAACGTCCCAGGTTTCAAGGGTGCCCACGACATGCCTATTGGGGTGTCCCTGGTAGCACCACGATACCGTGACCGTCATCTTTTCGAGGTCGGCAAGGCGGTCGGTGAAATCTTTGAGGCCGAAGGCGGATGGGAGAATAAGCTGTAAGCGTGCCATGATGGTATGCAAACATTTGAGCTGTCAACCGTGGTCAACGCCACGTCTTCTGGAACGGTTGAAGTTTACAACGGCGCATCGTGGAACTGGAAACAGGTTAGAAATACGGGTACAAATAGACGGCAACAGGAACAAACAAGACAGGGCGTCTTTAGGAATAGTTAGTATGGATGTTGAATGCTTTTCGTATTTTCCCATCAGGGCGCTGGACGATCGACTCTCGTCGACAAAGGAGTCTATATCCCAAAAACCCGTCCATGACCAGAACCGCTGACATTAATTGCTCGTTACAAAGATAATAACTGTGCTCGCAACCCTGGACTCGAGCCCCTCGTCGTCCAATGCCCACCCAATATTACAATTCATGCTTGCGTGAATAGGTAACCGTACATACTCCGGAACGTGGTGTCCAAGCCCTTGGCTTCACAGATAAAATGTGAAGGAAATGCTGAGAATGTGAGTGAAAGAAGAGGGTGTCAAGTATTGCCCGATAAAGAATAAACAAAAAGATGCCTGTGGGAAAGATGGCCCAATGTGTTGAAGTAGCTCATCGCTTCACAGGGATGATCTTGTCGATACAATCGGCAACCTGTCATGATATTAGTTGTCATACATGAAAGATTGGACTGGGAATACTGACCTCATCGAGTAGCACGCCTTGATTTCGGAGATAGTGACCCATGCTCTTCACAAGCTCAACCTGCTCATCAGGAGAGAGGCTAGTAATGGCAGTTTCGAGAACAGTACCAAGGTTGACCTTGTGGATAGCAATGAAAGTGTGGTAATACATGTAGGCGAAGAAACCCATGATGAACTGGCAGTCCATGCGGTCAGTGATACCACCGTGACCAGGAATAGAATCACCAAAGTCCTTGATCTTGAAGGTGCGCTTGAGACCAGACGCAAAGAAACCGCCAAAGGGAGCAATTAGCGAGGCAAAAGTGGCGAGGTTGAGGGCGTGAAGTTGCATAGGAGCAAAGGTGACCGAGAAATTAGTGTTGTCGGGAAGGAAGAAGAACTGAGGGAGCTCGTATGTCTTGAGAAGGAAGACAGGGTTAGGGTCGCACTCAAGGCCGGTAAAGACATTGGCGCCGAGGTCATTAACAGGGCAGATGAAGTACTTGGATCGCATCATGACGTTGACAAGGATCATGCCAAAGAGAATGGTCATGATCCAGGCACCGACAAAGCCCTCAACCGTCTTCTTGGGAGACAGCTTGATGAGCTGGGTACGGCCAAACATGATACCGCAGATATAAGCAAAGATGTCGTTGGTGATGACCAGAGCGGCGGGCAGGAAGAACCAGATCATGCCCTCAAACACATTGTTCATGATAAAGTGTGCTTGGACCACAATCAAGTAAAGAGCCATGTGTGTCCAGGCAAAGTTGGTGAACTGGAACTTGTAGTGACCAGCCTGAAGCGAAGCAACAAAGAAGACGAAACCTATGAGCGGTTAGAGTCGGCAATTCTGATACGTGTATTGAATGCTCACCAAAAACATAGAGAATGAAGCTGATGAAGCGGTGGTGAGTTGCCAGAGGCAGCAACACCTTGTCCACGAGGACAATGTGCTTGAAGTAGTAAATGACAGTTTCACCATAGAGGAAATACATTGTCGTCGCAAGCCAGTACCAGTTAAGACTCTTAGTGGAGCGCAGAGAGCGGGCGCGACTGGGGACGTTGGCGATGGCGATGACCTCCTTGAAGGAAATGATCTGGACGGCTGTGATGATGCAAATGATGTAGATGTGACCCATGAACAGAGCCGTAAAGAACATGGCGAACATGACAAAGGTCCAGAAGGTGCGCGTCATGAAGTTGGCCTTTTTCTTTTCATACTCGGTCTTCTTCTCTTCGGGGGTGGGAGGCTTTTGCTATCATGATCAGTCAGTTGTCTCTTTTCACCGAGAGGGTTCTGGCGCCGGAAAACTTCCAGTCTCGGCCGTCAATTGCGCTGCTCACCTCGTTCACTGTGTCCAGCTGGGCCTGGTTCTGGAACTTGGCCTTAGTGGGAGATCCATCCTCACTGCTAAAGCTGGATCGTCGTCCGTCGGAGCCGTTACGGTTGGGGAACCTAACCCCTCTCTTTGATCGAGCCATGGCTACTGAAGTGTTTTTCGGACGCGCTACGGCTTATATTGGTGACTTCTATCGCGGGAAATGCTGCTCGCAAGCTCTGCAATGTCCGGCGTCGTCGGTTGGCGTTGGTCGAGGTTCCGGTGAACTCGACTTGTAAGCGGGCGCTCGCGAGATGACCTCGTCTCGTACTCTTGAGATAAATTCCAAACAAGAGGCTACTATCGCAGCTTCGTTTTAGTGTCGCGCTGTCCTCGGGACAAGCTCAAGATTGTCGAAAAGAAACGTGTGGGCAAAAGTGACGACGTAGGATTATGGGTGCGTCCGCGGTCAGAAAGATGGCTCGACTCGAAGGGGAAAAAAAGGAAGGAAGTAGCTGGCTGTCCGTCAGCGGTTCGCGCTTCTCAAGGACGGAAGCTGCGGGCGCTGTCGAGTGGGCAGGTGAGCTCACTCTCGCGATAATCTGGCGATGATGATGGAGGTGGGAAATGGTGGTTTTGAAAAGTCGAGCTGCGTAGTCCGTCACTAAGTGAACGTTAGCCCCCCAGCATTTCCGAGAAGCGGGTGGAGGGTTTTCCCACCTGCAAGCGTCAGTGTCCGTTAGTGCTCTAGCTGTTAGTGGGTGTCCGCTGTGCGCTGTGTTCTGCTGGGCGCTGACGCTGACGCACCTGGAGCCTTGGGACACGCGCTAACAGCATGGAACACGTCCACCCAATCTCAACCAAACTTCCACTTCCACTCCCAGCCAGCGGAGTACTGTTCCATCCCCCGCGGCTGTGGCTTGACGTGTCCCGGTGGTTCCAGCGGAGTTCTGGGGCGCCAAGTTGCGCCGGACACATCGGGGTTTGCTTCAAAGCCGGCCATGGTATCTCCCCGTTGCCGAGTTTGAGCCACTTCCAGGCATAGTATTCCTCCTTAGTATTTGCATGATCCATTGCTACAGATCACAATGCCATTACAACACGGATCATGTTTGAATACCGTGGCTACTATCGAGTACAAGACGGTGAACAAGCCCCAGATGCAGGGGCTGATTAACTGTGGGACACGGAGCCGCTCAAACAAGCTGTTCCCATAGGGCAAGACCATCAAAGAGAGATCTGTTGTCAGATCTGCCACTTAAACACGGAAAAGGATAAAGAGGCTTGTAATGGCTGTTTGAAGGGAGTTGAAGCTATCGCCGTCCAAATGTAATATGTAAAGCACATCGACCGGTAACTTGACCTCAACAACACACACTCACAGTCAAACCCGGCCCCGAACTGCTGATTTTAGTTCCTCTCCGAAAGACCGATGGGTCTTTGTCCCTCTTCTCCGCTGGCCGCTGAGTAAGGACCCAAACCCTAACGTGGTTTCTTGTCGGTGACGTCGCGTGTCGATTGCATTGGACTTCGTGGAATTGAAGAAGCGCCAAGCTTAACTGGTAATTTACCAACCCGCAGCATCCGGCACCAGGAGCATGATCCCCACAAGTCATTTCTCCGCTCGCTTTCGCTCTCGTTCAGGTTTCAACTCGGAGCTGGAAGTGAGAGGCCTCTTTTTGGGGGGACACCCCGTGACTTGAGTTTGTCTTCTGGAAAAGCACGTTTTGCTCTCGAATCACAAGGTGCATCAACGTTTGTTCAAAAACAAGCTTGACGACATCAATGACGCAGCTGGCTCTTCACATGCTTCAGGAATGTGCGAGCCCCACCCACACAAAAATGCGCCACGCTGTTCCTCAGGAACGTGGCTGATGACCGTGACCTCACCAGCCACAAACAGCAATTGAGCTTTCTGATTGATTGCACACGTGATCTCGCGTCGCGTCTTCAGATGTTTTCAACCCTGTCACCAGAAGTCGCGACAGGACCATCTGCTCCAGGCACCAGGTCTACAGCTTCACTGTACCGCTCAATGGAGCTGGCCCCTTCCCTCCCAAACGCCATGAATCATGGACCTGGACGAATTCTCAGATGACGGCCTCGACGACCTCCCCGATAACGCCCTCCAAGAGCTCGAGGACAATGCTATTCAGCTCACGCAGGCTCATGCAGCCTCGAAACCACCGACACAACGCCAGGGAAACGGATCTCCTGAGGTCATATGGGTCGAGGACGATGATCTAGATACGACTGAAGTCACCAATGATGCAGGTGTTCCCATCGGAAGGCCTGTCATTGACAGCGCCCGACAGCAACAGATTCACTCGTCACAGAACCAGCTCAACCCCGAGTCTCGACGGTCGATTCCACCTCCCAACCCTCGATGGAACCCAGCAATCGATCCTACGAAACGACGCCCAGTGGTACAGGCTCCCTCACGTCACCCAAGTGCAGGACCGCCCAGACAGCCTCTATACACGTCGGACCAGTTCCAAACCCAGAGTTCCAACCTGCCTCCCCCTCAACACAGCCAGTTTGCCAGACCTCCTCTTCCTCAGAGCCGTCTTGGGCCTTCTCAAGCGTCCCAGAGTCAACATGGCGATATCCTGTCAGCACTCCAGCTGCGAGTGCGCGCACTTGAGACGGAGCTCCATGCTGCCCGCGGCGAGGTGTCCATCATACGATCCAATTCTGTCAAAGCGAAGCAGCAGCACGATGCCGAGATGGCTCGGCTGAAAAGGCTCAACTCGGAGCAGCTGGCAGAAAAAGAACGGATTGCTGAGGCAGCTGTTGCCGCCCAACAAAGTGCCAACACAGAGCTGCAATTCATTCAACAAGACATGAGAGAGGTTAACAGCCGAGCTCGTCAAAAAGATGTCCCTGCAAAGGTTGGTTCGGGCGTCACAACCCCCCGAAAGGCTTCCAAGTCATGGAAGATGGCGGATGGCTTTGACGAGATGGACATTGTCTTGAGCCCCAGCAAAGGACAGGGACGAAGCAGAAATCCAGGCTCAGTAGCCTCCCATGTTGGTGAACGAACACCCAGCAAAGGCAAAAGGAAACGACCGGCAGTTGACAGCCCAATCATGGCACTGGAGACTCATACGGACAGCTTTGATAGTACCATTAGCAAGCCCGAGCCCTCTGTACAACTGGCACCGATCGTGGTTGCGGCACCACCAGCTCTTCCTTTTGAGTTCTTGCAACTAGTGCTAGATCATAGCACTCTACACAACCAACCACCAACATTCGACATCTTGTCCCGGTTCTCCTTTGCCTCGGATCCAGACACATCCTTTTCAGCCATCATCTTCCAAAAGATCCCTCTGATGGGAAATCCACTCCGCCCCATGCAACAACTAGTGGACTTTGCAAATCTGATGGTGGGAATCTGGAATCGTTGTATCGAGGAGCAGCTGTGGGAGCCTATCAAGTATCTGATTGCCCTCATATCATTCACTTTCTCGCTTCACGCTACCGAAGTAGCTCCTCATGTTATACCAAACCTTGCTCCTCCAGTCCACGCAACAATTTGCAACCTAGCAACGTGGCGTAGCCGGTTTCCAGAGCAAGAGCTGCTCAAGAAAGAACAGTATCTCGCCATGGAGGAGCATATCAACATAGTTGACGTTCTATCTCTACTCTACACCACATCGCTCGCTTGTTCTACCGCCACGGACCCAGAAGATCCAAGCCAGTCTAGAGCGGCGCTCTTCTGGCAGTGCATGTCCCTCGACCCCATCTCCCTGTTGATGGGACCCAGGCAGAAGTTGGCCGACATGCTGGGAATGCTGGAACTACTTGCTGTATCTTCCCTTCCCGACTCGATTGGGCCTATCACGGATGATCAAGACCCTCCACATGTGGCTTATTCCATGATCAACTTTGTCTCGGCCAGGCTGAATGACTATCCCCAGTCAGTTACTACTCGGGCTCAGAAGCATATCGTTCGTCTGGCGGCGCTGAGGACGCTCCGGTCTTTTGCCAGATATCCTTTCGGCGCTATTCAGCTTGCGTCTCACAACCTCGCACTTCCTCGGCTGGTTACTTGTCTGAGTACCAGCATTGACGAGCTGTACGACCAGCCAATTCCGCCTACCATCTTGCCAGAGACCTCCCAAAAGTGCAGGCCCAGCGAGGACGAAGCGACATCAACAAACATTTATCGGATCATCTCCCAGAGCGTTATCCTGATTCACTCTCTTGTGACAGGTCCTGAGACGGCCAATATTGCCGATTTCGGCCCAAAGCTCTCAGCAGCTTGCGGCGGAAGCCAGCGATATCTCCTCGCGCTTGGACGGCTCACATTTGCGGAAGAAGATTTGGTCATGGAAGCCGGGATTGATGCAGAAACGGCCGAGGCGGCGCACGAATTGCTTGAGCTAGCAGTGACGCCTGACGAAGGAGAAGTGGTGAGCGAGGCATTTGGGGAATAGTACGGCATAGTTTGGAGATGGTAGAGGTCGGTTTCAAAAAGGAGCATGCATATTTGGCGTTTAGATGGAAAAACATGAGCATTTACATGGGCTCGAGGTGGGAGTTGAGCTGCCCAGTAGGCGGCGATCCTTGGGTGATGGCGTTTTGGAAAAGTGGGAGTGATGAGATACCAGTATACAATGGAGCCAACAACTTGGTGGCAGCGGTGGCAGTTTTGATCAAGGACATGTTTGTATTCTCGCGGCTATAGCTCACTATAATCAGACGAGCGAGAAGGGGGCTGAGTTGTGGTGAGATATTGAAGTTATTTAACCTCATTGCATGCGTAAAGGCCAGATTTGCCTAGATCCGCCCTTTGAGTAGACAATGAGGTTGAATAACTTCAATATCTCACTATAACTCAGTCCTCTTCTCCCTCGTCAACGCCCGCTTCACTACCAGCAACCATCAACTCCTCGCTTCAGTATCACACATGCACACTCAAACTCAACCATTGTACGAAACATGGACGTGGTCCCTATGCAACAGGTTAAACCTTGTTACTGGTACAAGAATGTCAACTTACCAATGGTTCTGGGTCAGGTCGCCACGGTCATCCATGGTCCGCCAGCTCTCCCAGTTCTTGTTCGTCTTGTCGACAGACGTGGTCCAGATCTTTTGTCCCCAGATGACGTACTTGAGGTTCAGAGTATTGCGGTTTCTCATGCACCACTCGGCAATTTCCTTGCCAGAGAGGGTAGCAGACTATTCACGTATCAGCTATCAGATCAGTGGGAAGATATACCAAGTTGACTTACACCACCACCATCAGCACACATGAAATCAGTCGCCAAACCACAGCAGTGATCAGAAGATCCAGGACAAGAGCAATCCCTCTTACATCCAATCTCCCTCACACGTCCAGGAAAAGCAGCAACGACCTTCTTAGCACCATCAACAGCAACCTGCTTGCAGGCCCCGACAGCCGGGATGTTCGGCGCCGGGTACCCACCGAATCCAGACCCGCCAGCGGAGCAGCACCGCATCTGCCCGGGGCCGGGACACTGGTTTGTCACGGAGCTCCCCGCGCAGTCGGATGTCCAGCGGCAATTTCCCGAGGCACCGTTGGCGCAACTGGGTTTGGAGCAGCACTTTATGTTTGCGGCGTCGGCGGGGCAGGCTCCTGAGATCGAGGTTCCGCCGGCTGAGGTGCAGGCTGCGTCGGTGATGCACACGCCGGCGATGCCGCTGGGGCCGTAGCAGGGTTCATTGGAGGCTGCTATGGTAGAAGGGAGGAGGAGAGGGAGAAGGGTCGTGAAGCGCATGATGTGATGTGTGAGTGTGTATAGTAGTGTTGGTGGTGTAGGACTTGGTGACAGATACTCTTCATAAACTTACAACAACTGGGCAATGGATGGCCTTTTTATATTCGTCTCGTCTCCTGATCTTGCCCTCTTCCAACTTTATCATCATCATTCCATGTTCCACGCAGTTCAGCATCACAAGAAATCCCTCCCGCTTGTTTCGTATTGATCAACACACGGGTTGCCTCTCGATCACCGTCATTTATGTCTCGTCGCCAGCCAGTAAAGATGACCAAGCCTTGTATCTACAGCATGAAGACATGATCCCCATTCATCTCCACCGTCGTCACAGAGTTGCGTCTAGTTCCCTGTCAATCTTTTTCAGCTCCTCTGTCCAAGCTTCCTATTTCAATCTTCCCTGCAAGCATCCCACGTTTAAAATCGGAAGGTCGTAGTTTCATCGCCCGACAACCCGGCCGATCATCAAGATCAACATCCTATTTCGAACGACGATCCCCGCTTGGCAACGGAATACCTTAAGCTGAACAAACCCCTTGCATCCCACGTGTAGTGACCGTACCGCCCAACTCGGCAGTCAAGATGTCCTCAAAAAACCTGCCATGCCAGGGCAAGATAATGCATCCTTGCGTCGGTGGCTTGTTTCGAAACCACAAGCTGGGAATGGGTTTCTGCAGGGATGATAGCGGAAAAAACGTTGCCAAGTTTAAGCTTAGAAGATAGTCGATAGATGAGACAGGTTTTCTCCCCTGGGACATAATCCGGGGCAATTTTGAGCCGGCAGTGTGACCAAGGAAAACATTTTATAAACGGGACATGGTACGGTGATCCTTGAAACGACGGAAGGGCGATGTTTCGTATTAAACGTTGGCGGTGACACCTATCAAATGCCCATCAACCAAGACATGGTTGCTTAGTTAGTTCTGCGTATCGCAGCTTGGACAAACCCTTCCCTTTCTCACGCTCTGGGTACACCCCTTCGCAGCGCAAGAAACGCTGATGGTGCCGCAATGTCCGCATTTTTCGTCCGACTTGGCTGACGAACCGCACTTTGAGCAAATGAGGTTGTGCGTGTTGACCAGTTGAACCCTGGACTTGATCATGGCGGCTGATGAGGGACCAATAGGTAGTTAGTGATGCGTCAATTAGTTAGTAGCTTTCAACAGTCGTTTGGTTCTCAGAGCAGTCTTGAACGGTTGGATGAATGCTTCTGGTTCAAGATGACGAGGATATAGAGAAAAAGCTCAGGGATATTTCGTCTGCGCCATTCAGAATTTATAGGTAGACATATACAAGCAGTGAGGCTCAAACTTGACCCAGGATCTACAGTAGGGGATGTGAGCAAGGGCAGTCAACCCCTATCAATAGTCGCCTGGAGTTGTCAGCACACTATATCATTGCGCTGACGCCTCATCTACCACCTAATCATGGTGCCACGGAGAGATAGCATGACTGTCCGAAAGCGAGGGGCAAGAGACAACCGGTCCTTATCACGAACTGACTGATTATAACGAATACTTGGAAGAGGTCAAGTGTCAGTACCATCCGACCATACCGGTTGAGTCCTCTTACAGTAAATAAAGACAGAATTAGTTCCCAGTGTGATGGTATGAAGAATTAAGATTATTAGGGTAATAAGAAACTAGAAGTAAACAACCAAGCTGTAAACATTGCCGCTGCTTTTCTCCCCTTGATAGCACGCTCTTCTTCCGGACCCATCTTCGTCTTTTAAGCAAAGAAGAGGAAGCCAGAGCGACCTGAACCGCTGCCGCTTCCGCTGCCGCTTCCACTACCACTACCACTACCACTACCACTACCACTTCCACTTCCGCTGCCACTGCCACTGCCACTGCCGCTTCCACTGCCAGATCCGCTCTTTGTCCCAGTGCCTGAACCAGAACCAGAGCCAGACTTTGTGCCTGAACCTGATCCAGAACCACCTCCGCTTCCACTGCCTGAACCACCGGAGCCGCTCCCAGAACCAGAGGATCCCGAGCCGGACCCACCAGCGCCCGAACCGCTTCCACCTCCGCTGCCCGAACCGGAGCCGGAGCCGGAGCCGGAGCCGCTAGAGCCCGATCCCGATCCCGATCCCGACCCTGAACCACTCGAACCACTTCCACTTCCACCGCTGGACCCTGAACCAGAGCCAGAACCACTTCCGCCTCCGCCTCCGCTGCCAGAGCCGCTGGAGCCTGATCCTGACCCTCCTGAGCCACTTCCACTTGCATCCCCCGATCCAGAACCAGAGCCTCCAGCTCCTGAACCACCGGAACCAGAACCACTTCCGCTTCCACCACTTGATCCTGAACCGGAGCCCGATCCTGAGCCTGAGCCTGAGCCTGAACCACCAGTGCCGGAGCCGCTTGAGCCACTTCCACTTCCAGCTCCTGAACCTCCAGAACCAGAACCACTTCCACCGCTGCCTGATCCTGATCCCGAAGATCCAGAGCCACTGCCAGATCCGC
>NKCI01000203.1:0-71674 GCA_003946985.1 Fusarium duplospermum | reverse complement strand
AAATACCTAAGATATAAAATTAAATATTAAGGAGAAATAAGAGTTTTAAAAGGAACTAAGACTAGCTAGTCTCTTAGGCCCTAGAGATAAGCCCTTAGATTTTAAATTCTTTTACGATTTAAAATATATTACCTTTATTTAATTTTATAACTACTTAATTAAATATATAATAACTTAATAAAATAGGCTTAAATATCTTAATAAATAATAAGATATCTTTTAGATATTAATAAATAACCTATTTAATAATAAGGCCCTTAGCGCTAAATAACTTATTTTAAATAAAATTAAGATATATATAAATTAATATAAAGAGATATTTAAGTTAATAGAGGATTTATAAAATTTAATATAAGGATTTAAAATAATAAGTTAAACTAGAATTAATAATAAAGTCTTATTAATATAATAAAGTAATTAAACTAGTATTAATAATAGAGATTATTAATAGAGTTAAGTATATAAGAAAGGTAGCTTATAGGAAAAGAATATATTATAGTTTATAATAAATCTGAACATAGGGTCCGAGGCTTCATGTTATTAACGGAGTCGACCTGTAGTCGGCCTTTACTTTTACCGAAGCCCCTCACCTCAGCTCTGACATACGGTCCTTAAATACGATCATACCTCTGTTCTATATCCATTGCTTAATAGTTCTCAACATCTTCAAACTACACTTTCTTTTTTTCTCAACTCCTAAAATGGCCGGAAAACCATTCAGAATCGCCGTGATACCCGGTGACGGCATCGGCGTCGAAGTGATGCCCTACGGCGTCCGATGTCTTCAAGCCGCTGCCCAAAAGTTCAACCTATCTCTCGAGTTTGAGGAGTTTGACTTTGCCAGCTGCGATTATTATGAGAAACATGGCACCATGTTACCCGACGACTGGAAGGAGACACTCACCAAGTTCGATGGCATCTATTTTGGCGCTGTGGGAATGCCAGATCGAGTTCCCGACAACATCAGCCTCTGGGGAAGTCTGCTCAAATTTCGTCGCGAGTTTGATCAGTACATCAACTTGCGTCCTTGTCGCCTCATGCCTGGAATTCCCTCTCCACTTGCTGGTCGCAAGCCAGGCGACATTGACTTTTGGATCGTGCGAGAGAACACAGAGGGAGAGTACAGCAGCATTGGAGGCATCATGTTTGAGGGCACAGACAGGGAGACTGTTCTTCAAGAGACAGTCATGACTCGTGTTGGCGTGGATCGAGTTCTTCGATATGCGTTTGATCTCGCTCAAAGCCGACCACGCAAGAAGTTGACAAGCGCTACCAAGAGTAACGGCATTAGTATCACCATGCCTTATTGGGATGCTCGCGTGCGCGAGATGCAAAAGAATTACCCCGATGTCGTTGTTGACAAGTACCACATCGATATTCTCACTGCACACTTTGTGCAACGTCCTCAGATCTTTGATGTTGTGGTCGGAAGCAATCTCTTCGGAGACATCCTGTCAGACCTGGGCCCAGCATGCACCGGAACCATCGGAGTTGCACCATCTGCAAACATCAACCCCACTGGAGGATTCCCTAGCTTGTTCGAGCCGGTTCATGGGAGTGCCCCTGATATCTTTGGCAAGGGAATTGCAAACCCGATCGGCATGATCTGGGCGGGTCAGATGATGCTCTCCCACTTTGGCTTCAATGATGCTGCGGATGCCATGTTGAAGGCTATTGAGAGTGTTCTTGCTCGGTCTGACAAGGAGGTGATAACAGCGGATATGGGAGGAAGGGGAAATACGCAGAGTTTGGGCGAGGCTATCGAGAAGGAGATTTTGTCTGCCTAGGGAACACCAGCGCATTGGTGAAACAAGCACCCCCAACTATTCAGGCTGATAGGCCTTGATAAAAAAAAATGAGAAATACATGAACTGTGTCTAGTTACGCATCGGCGTGGTCATTTACTCGCTCTGACGATGTGTCTTGCAGATCAGGTGATGGGTTCGGGTGCTCTACAGGTACCGTGTCATGCATGCAAGCGAACAAGGAAGCATCCAAGACTTATGTTAAAGTTATGCGATTGGTGCCAAGGCATGAAGCCCCTGTCCATCATCTGTCGGCTGCCATCAAAAGACCACTGAACAACAAGCCCAGTATGACCAGCTGCCGAAGAAAACACACGATTTCCCCCGGCTTTTTGGATTCAACGTCATTACTCCAGCTAATGCCTAAATCATTCAGGCTATTTCTCCAGTTTTCATCCCTCAAGCTGACGCGACGCGACTTAGACCATGCCGGGGTCCCCGGCCACTTCCCCAAACGCTTCTCAGCAACGGAATCGATCCCGAGGTGTTTTCAACTGAGATGCAAGAGGAAGAATTTTTTTTCTGTCATTAAAAAAATTCATTCAGCAGGGGTCATGGTGCCCGAGGTCCTGGAAAACCCTGACTTGGCCCCTGAAAAAACAATCGGTGAAGGTAACGCAGATCATGCATTTGCGTTGGGCAGAGACTCAAGATCATGAACTTCTACGTCCCGCTTACGTTTTTCAACAACATGTCCAATAGAGTCGTCACAAAATAATTACGGCTGTGGGCCATTGTTAGGTAATTGGTGCCATGGCTTCTCTTGGCGTTCCTACTGGGATTATTTGTTGCCAACTGTCGAAGACGTTGTATAAAGAGCTCATCGGGCTGTTCATTTCCTTTGTGCTCTCGCAGGCCCTTTGAACCGTCTCCTCGTCTTGCACTGATTTGGTGCCCATAGCCTTGTAAATCAACCGGCCATATGGAACCTAGAATTACTCGCCTCCCCATTCCTCGTCAAGCTGCTCTCCCTCCAGAAGAAGGATACGTCACACGCTGAAAGTAGCCGAGCCAAGAGTTTCGGTCTGAGACAATGCATGTGTACATACAGGGAGCCAACTCGTGGCTTAACGAGCACGTCGAGGCATACATCCGTCGACACGTGCCCGACGCTGTCTTCTATGACAACTTTGCGTCTTTTCCTGAGGACGCCGACACAGTGTTTCAACTGTGTGATGGATGGCATATGAATCGACACTTTGCTGCCTTGAACAAGGCTAGCAATGGACTTCTCAACGCATACCCCAACAGCGATGCACTCGCCCGGAAGGATCATCTCGCCAGGGTCGTGGATTACTGGACCACTAAGAGGCCAGACAGCGTTCTCAAGGGTCATGTTCCTGCCACTGTTCGACTTTCTCTCGATTACGCTGAGTACGTCGATGATGCCCTGGCTGCTGCTGAAGACCTCACACTCCTGTACTCTCTTGAGGACAATGAGCAAAAGGATGCAGTGGATCGCGATTGGTGGATTCTCAAACCGGCAATGATTGACTGTGGTCATGGAATTCGCATCTTCAGCACCATTGAAGAGCTCGCCGGTAACCTTGAACTTGCTGCCAACATTTCTGAGGAGGAATCGGAGGACACGGACGAGGATGCTCAGTCCATCGGCATGAAGCCTCACGAAGAGGATGAGTCCGACTTTTCGCCCAGCCTATCGACTCCTGGCCTAAACTCTCTGGATGCCCTGATCACCGCTACTGGAAAGTTATCTTTTGATCCAGCAAAGATGAAGGAACCCCCACTGCTCATTGACGAGCACGAGCGTATCCCGTCAGCCTGGATGCGGGAATTCGTCGCTCAGCAGTACATCGTGGCGATTCCCCCTCTGGATGGTAGGAAGTGGCACGTTCGAGCCTATGCCCTTTCGATTGGACGTCTCAAGGTCTATGTCTTCCGAGAGATGCTCACCTTGTTGGCCCTGCAGGATTACGAGCCTCCTTGGAAGAACCCAAGTCTCAAGTCGTCGCTGACCAACACGGCGCTTCAAGATGAAGACGAGTTCACCAGTAAGGAGTCGATGAGGGAGTTTTGGGAAATCTCCGAAGACTTGCTTCCTGGCGACTGGAAGAATAGCATCTTCAACCAAGCTTGCGAGATTTCAGGTGAACTGTTCCGCGCGGCAGCTCACACCATGGCAGACAAGTTTACACCACTGGACAAGTGCTTTGAGCTGTTTGCCATTGACTTCCTCATCGACTCCAACGGCAGCGCGTGGTTACTCGAGGTCAACGAGACACCGGCTTTCTATCAGCACGGATACGCTGGGTCTTTGGCTCTGCGGCTTATGGAGTCGCTTGTTTGTGTGACTATGGAGCATATGGGCAAGGCTAAACTAGAGGATGAGAAGAATGCTGCTGCTAAGGAGCGGTTCATTGAGGTTTTGGATGCGACTAATGAACTTGCTAAGAGCAACATTACTGAGATCATGCCTGGAGATTGAGGAATGAGGGCTTGGGGTTAGACTTTGTTTTCTGATTAGCATGGAGTTTTTCATGATAGATGTATAGAAAAAAAAAAGGTGCATTCTTGGTTAATCCTTCTGATCACACGCCACATTTTTGCTTGACGGAGATTCTATACTCAAGTTCGCATGGTTCTCGCATATGATCCAGAGCAATAATAACGCTCCAAGAAAAAAGACTGCAAGCCTTAAGTAGGTATTCTGAATTGAAACCTAAGATACGTGACACGCAAGTACGATCCTGTCCTATCCCATTTTTATATTTGATCCCTTGGTTTAAATACTTATTACACTTCCCATAGATAACGTTGACTACAACAACGTCCATTCCATTATCGGAGAAATGGTACAAATATAATTAGTTGGACTATACATTCGCTCAGGTATGCCATCAAGGACCAAGCCACCTTGCTAGTTCTCGGCAACGACAAATTGAAGGCCGTACTTTGGCTATGTATTCCAAATACGGATTGCGTTCCTTGATATAGTTGAAGCCAGATCCTTGATGCGATAACTGAGCCAGAAGACCGTTCTAAACGGAGTGAGTACGCTCAACAGGTGGTGAGTGTCTAGGAGAAGAGAGTTCCAAATAAGTCGTACAACTAACTACCTGGGCTTATCAAACCACGCTCGAAGAAATAATCGATCCTAAAATTCTGGTTCGCAATGTAGTCTACCTAAGAAAGGATCAATCGACATGATCGAGATATTCATATCAGGAAATACGATTTACTCGCAAGTTACGTTACCAGCTAAAGAGCCCTGCTAACCTGATCTTTAGCCCTCTTATCCAAGCCGCGAGAATAGAAGTCAACCAGTCAACTTGATATCCAAGGCCACTGTGTTAGCGTTGGGATATGATGCTATGATGTATTGGAAATGTGTTCTTTATTATAGTTGAAGCCGGGATAACAAACATAGCAGATCCTTGATGTCCAACTTATCACGAGCAAGCACACTCGGTTCGGAATCGAGTTCTGGATTGTGAGAGGGTGTTGGCTAAATATAGCCCGGCTATTACCCCATGCAGTAATTCTGACTCCTTCGCGCTGGTGACCTAATCGGGTGAAGCAACTGAGAGCTCCAAAAACCACGCTGAAGGTTGATCTGTGATACTGTTAACAGGCCTAAAAACTGATTAGAAACCCTTTATAGATTACCACCCAAGACGAGACGATATGGCCAGTGACTAAAATAAGTATTTATAGGTGTGATAAGGCGATAGCCGAGGTTACACATGATGCTATTGTGCAAACAAACAGCTGCAGCCATCTGCTTAGGGATCGTTTCTGCGCCACCAATCCTTCAGAAGGATTTTACTCACCTATCGCCCCGGAACCTTCGGCCCAGTGGCACATGGCGCAGTGAGATTTGTGGTCTCGTGCGCCGGCGTTTCAGATCTCGATTAATCTCCAGTGGCGTGATGAAGGTATATCCTTGCAACCCAGGCAACGTTAAAGACTTTTGAAGACAGATTTATGTCTCGTATTAACTGACAATAATAAATTATTGAAAGAAATACGTCTAATATCCGATAGAAAGGATGTAGGAGACACAAAAATTGGCTGCTGACCTGTATTCAAGGTTGTGCCACAACTCAGCCTCTTTCTAAACATAGTTAGCAGCTGCTGCCAGCTCACAGACCCTGTCTGCCTAGACTCTGCGTGATGCATAAATGTCCCCACAGCTGCCACTTGAACATTTCCTCGAGGCTCGTGAAAATCGCCATCTTTCTCCTCCAAAGCAACCCATTGACAGACAGACTGTCACCATGGCAGAACAAGGGTCATATGAGCTATTGCCCAAGACTCCAAGGCCTGCGGTGCAACCAGTCTCACCTGATGATCGAGACGCGCCAATCTCGCCACTTCTGCCGACGCACCCAGCCGCTCCGGTTCACTCACCAAAGGCCAAGACCAACAAGTTCCGGCTAATCTTTTCCGTTTGGTCATTAGAACTCGGTTCGCTTCTTCTGAGTTTGTTATCCTTTGCTTCTCTGGTTATTCTGCTCTTTGTATACGACCGCGAGCCCATCTCAAAATGGACCAAGTTTCCTCTGTCTCTAAACGCCGTCATTTCGATCCTTGGCACAATCACAAAGGCTTCCCTGGCATTCGTCGTTAGCATGTGTCTTTCGCAATGCAAGTGGAATTGGGTTGGAAACTTTGCTGAGCCACTGGTTGACTTTGATCGGTTCGATGCTGCAAGTAGAGGTCCTTGGGGGAGTGGTCGACTTCTTGTGTCCATGGTACGACGCCCGTAAGTATCATCTTCCCTGTTTGTGTTGGTCAGCCCACATTGACTCATAAAACTGACTTGACATGTAGCCACTGGGCTTCCCTGGGTGCTCTCGCAGCACTTATTCTGATTGCGTTCGAACCTTTCCTCCAAGCTCTCCTCACCTTCAAAGACCAGACGGTCAGAGTTGACTTGACTGAATTAAACGAGGTCCAGCCGACCATTGGAAGCAGTTCTGTCCTAGATGCAGGAAGCTGGTCCGGGACAAACCAAATCGCCCTTCTCAACGTTCCCTTCACTGACTCAAACGGCAAAAAGCAACTCTATCAGGCCACTGTGGGTCGGAAAGTACGCGTCGACATGGGGATGACAGCCGCGATTTGGTCTGGCTTCTCTTATCTCATCACAGCGGAAAACCTCTCACCCTCGTTTTCGTGCAGGACAGGAAACTGCACATGGACTAACTATACCTCTCTGGCACTCTGTTCCAAGTGCCAAGATATTTCTCAATATGTCAAGAAAACATCAGGTGTCATCAAAGTACCGAACGGAATCAGTTCAAGCGGATGGGTCCTCAACAAGGGCGAAAAGCTTCCAGATGTCAGCAACACCATTCCCGAGGCTAACGCGCGCGTGGTCGGGGAGAAGCTGGACTACACAAAGTACACGGTCCCAGGAATTAACCTCAAAATATCAAATTACAACGGAAAGACGCGGAGACAGTCCGATGAAGATTCGAACTATCCTGACACCTACCTCACGACGACAGCCACGACGAACCCCGGCATGACATTATTCTTCCGCGATTCCCACACACTAGCCCTTGCTATACAGTATTTCCAGGCAGATGAAACCTGGCAAGACAACAAAACCACGTGGGAAGATACCCCAGTCACGGCAAAAGAGTGTGGTCTCTATTTCTGCGTCAACGAGTACGAGTCTGTAGTGGAACAGGGAGTTTTGAAAGAAAAGGTGCTCGCTTCCTGGGCGAACAAGACCGTCGACTCGTACACTACCAGCGAAGGGGCTCAGAAAGCGTACATGGAGTACAAGAACAACTCCCTCGATTTGGCCCCTGGATATGTCATTGTGCCGGATCTTCAGATTTACATCCCCGACAAGGACTTTCGCCCCCGATCAGCGAATCTCACACAACAAACATTCAACATTTCCCAAACAACGGTCGTATCCCTAATTGAGAGTCTCAAGGAGGGATTCTGCGCCCGAGCCAGGAACGGCACCCTGTGTGACTGGGAAAACCAGGTTCTCGTCTACCCGTCTCTCCCTGGTGACGGACCGCCAGGATTCATGTTTGCACTTGGCGAATCAACCGATATTCCTGGAACGATTAAAAACGTGGCATCAAGTGTAACAAAGTGGATGCGCGATCGCAAATCGAAATCGTCTCCAGTAACGGGCGAGGAAACGAGGTCAATCGTCATCACGAGGGTTCGATGGGCGTACTTGGCATATCCCACGGCAACACTCCTTATAGGATTCATGTTTGCGGCGTTGGCTATTTGGGAATCGAGTAATTTGAAGCGTCCTGTTTGGAAAGACAGCGCCTTAGCGACGTTAGCATACTCTCCTGACGGGGAGTTTAGAGAGAGGTTGAAGGAGGCAGCCGTGTCTGGGAAACTGTCGGAGGTGGCGAGAAACACGAATGTTAGTCTGGACTATCAGATGGGGCATGGAAAGATTGTATCAAGAGGAGAGCGGAAACAATCTGCAGAGATTCCATGTTGAGTTTCGAGCTGTAAACATGGATCTATCATCTGGTAGGATATTATGAGTCCCTTGATCACTTATTCAGTAATGACTCCGCCGCTCACCGTTTATGTCTGAGAAGCTACATTATATTGAAACATGGTACCAGGGCATTGTCTCACAGGACTTGACACCCAACTGTGGCTTGGGCGTTGTCAGTGCTAAATCTCCCAAAGATAGAGTCCATCAAGAAGACATCTGTACGCGGCCTTTCTGACCTCTGATGGACTCTTTTTGATGCGACTAAATGTGTATTTCGGGCCGCACTACTCTGTGATTAACCAAGATATTATAGTCACCAGTGAACATATCGTATATTTACGCTCAGATGATGTCAATAACTCGTCTCTCTTCGCTAGACCCAGACCAGTTTCCAACGAAGCAACCAACGCGTCTGTAAATTGTGCCGTCAACATGCTCCAGGAGCAAGCCATGACGGTGTTGGACGTGTAGCCACCAACATGACTTTGCCGTTGAAATGCCGGCCTTATCCCCAAAGCTATAGCAATCCAACTTCAACATAACATCGTTATTGGTACCTCCGAATGTGCCTATCAGCCAAGCCTCCGGAGCTGGAACGCTGCTCCCGTGCATCAGGTAGCCTCGTGCACGCAGCCGACCCGCAGTAACTTGGCCTAGCGGCACCAAGGCAGAGCGGGGTGCCACACTGCAGTCGATCATCTCAAGCTGTAGGCTCTCTGTACTCTCGAGTTCGCCAAGGCTCAGACCACTGCGTGGGTCTGGAAAGAGGACCGGACACTCAACTGATGCCCAAGACCAGCTTGGGGCGCGGTACGGGATGCACCGCACGGGTCGACTCTCCGTCGGAGCTGTGAGCCAGATTGACTGATCCAGTATGTCATGTTCCCAAATTCCTGCGAGGTATCTTCCAGGCTCACCCCCTGATTGGACCGAGAGGTGGCGAACTTGGCTCGCCAGCGCGGAGATGGCGGGTAGCTTGTCCTCCGGAAAAGTGAGATTGCGATGACAATAGATGGCTACTATATTTTTCCAAGCTTCCTTATATAGGTACTGGTTGTTGCACTTGGGAATAACCTTGGCCAATACATTGTGGTGTTTGCGTAGCCAAGAGTTCCATACCTGTATGCCTTGTTCACATCTCCAAGTTATGGTTGATGTACCGTATGTTAAAGCCCGTCGGGAGAGAATTTGTTCCTGATAAGCCCAAGCACGACGGTCCAAGGGTTCGGGAGAAGTGCCGTTGTCTCATATGCAATACTCAACCCCAACAACATCCACTGTCTCATCCGGGAAGGCCATTGAAAGTTGGAATTGGCAAGATACTCCATCTATCTCTAAGGAGCGCGGCGAAGTGGTTGAAGCTAAGAAGCCCTTGTCGCAGCTATCTGCGTTGGCTGCGATGATTGTGACCGAAGCATTCTGGTAATATTGTGCCATCTGGCTGATTTCGGCGTCTTTGTCTTCAACCGAGTCCTGGATGATGCAGAGTGCGTCGACCCAAAGGTACTTGAGACCGATTTGCCTTGTCACCGTAATTGCGTCCTGAATTGTACGCGGTAGGGACGAAATTGCCAGATGAGAGGGATTGTCTAGAGAAGTGGTTAGCCCGATCTGAAGTTGAAATCGTCTCTCAGGCTAGGTGTGGTGATGTACCATATTTGTTTGATAGAGTAGTTGCAAATTGCGGGTTCATACCCCAGCAATAGCTAAGGGCGGCATAGTGGTCGTGTTCAGCCCGTGCCTCATGTATCCTGACAGTGTTTTGATCTTGTAAGTCAAGTACGCGTGTTGGTAGTGGCATCGACTCCGGGCGTTGACAAGATGAGTGTTGAGTATCGCATTCCGCCATCCACGACCTGATCTTCGCATAAGCAACGCCGGATCCCATGTTGAGATCGCAGTCCCGAGAACTGATATATGTGGCTGCTCGATCACCTGATCGGAAACAAGAGATTAGATATCAAGCCACAAGGGAGGCAAGAAGGAGGCACTTACCAGGACATGCGTAAACCTTGAACCGGAGATGACTGTCCATGAAGTCTCGCACCTGAATCCCAGCACTGACTATTCCTCCATGTAGGAGTAGCTCATGGATGTCATAAACTGACTTTCTGAGGCCCTCGGGTCGAAGAAGAGCCTGGACGTTGAGCTTTATAGTCGCTGTGCCATAGACATAGAGAAACTTGGTCATAGGCCAGGTGAAGAACCTCTCATCCCTTAAGGAATGCAGAGCTAGATAGAGAAAGATGCTACATAAGCGGCAGAGAGAACACTCGGCAGAATCGTGTAGAACTCGGAGCGGGACTTGCAAGCTGAAGCCTTCTCTGGACACTGCTTGACGCAGGCATTCCCTGTCTGCCGTGATGCCATAGCATCTGGCACAAACGTTTGCACGTTTCAGGGTGTCCTTCACCCAACTTGGATGATTACGGAGACCACAGACATCTCCGACAGTCCGGCCAGAGCGAGACATTGGATAGACCAAGCTGATATTGGTCAAACAAAGCCAAGTGGGCTGACCTATGAAAGGCGGGGTGGGTTATTAAAAAAAAAGTTGACAGGTCCCAGCAGGGAGAGGTAGATTTGAATGGAGGACTTGGATCTCGGATTAGCTTCGCCGCTTGCATCCGATTGGTGGCCGAATGCTGCAACATAAGAAAGACGCTCGTACGCCGACCTAGATAGTCGGTACGAACTGAATGGCCCTTCATGATGACATTCTATGATAGAGGTACAACAAGAACGTTCTTTGAAGCTTAATTCATAGAGACTATAACTCTACTAGGAATATATATGTTGATGGATGTTTTTAACTAATGTATTAGGTCTTTCAGGTTAAAAAGTATCGGAGCTAGGCTGGACACTTTTTGTAGTATCACAGCCGGAAGTATCTAGGCAACTACTTATACGCCGCACACGTCCCCCGGATTTTCAGTTTAAATCCCATGCAACTCCGCTAACATCATTTATTACTTTCAAAGATGAGATGAAGCGTGCCTTATTCTCGCTCTTGGAAGCGTTTCAATCGAAGGGGACATGGTCACATGTTACATGAGAGGGCTAGTTAACATTCATGCAAACCGATCTAGGAATTCGTTATTTGACCCGTCGAGCATAGGTGGCATCCTGCAGCGGAGTCTGAAACCTGGTATTTCTCGAGGATCGTTACGAGCCATGAGATCCCAAACACTGGCTGGATAAGCCACCCTAGCCCAACATCATCCCGCTCCTCAGCCAAAAAGTCAGCATCATCTCAACTAGAAGTAGTAAAAGTTGATGAGCGTAAACAATGTCGGTAGAGATGCCTAGTTCCAATGTAATCTCCAAGGCCCTAAGCATTCAATAACCACTCAATTCCCTTGATCATATCCTTCCAGTAATCTTGACATCGGTCCAGCTCAGGCCAGTTGGTCCAGAACATGTGTCCGTAACCCTCATATAAATCAAGCCGGGTGGAAGCTCCCCATTCTTCTTCCAAAGCCCGCTTATAGATAAGAGCATGATCACGAAGAGGATCCAGTCCTGCAACCTGGAAAAAGGTCTTGGGTAGCTTGTGCTTTGTCTCGGCTGTTGGCGGATACCATTCCTTCGCAAATGGTGAGAAGAGAGGTGAGTGAACATCCACCTTGAGCAGCGTCTCGATGAAGCTTCCAGCTGTGGTATCTTCAGGCCCCTCAAGAAGAGGTCCCAGCACAGGGTCAGATCGGTTGGTCCACATGCTGGTATAGTCTTGTCGGTACTTGTCGGGAACAATCTCAGGCGGGAGAAGGAAAGGCACACAGAGCCATTGACCAGTAATTGGGGGCTGTAGCTGCTCCTTGATAGAGACATGGACTAATGCGGCTGCAATGTTTGAGCCAGCAGACGATCCGCCGACCATGAAGCCCTTGCTTGGGTCTGCCCCAACCTGAGAAGCATTCGCAGCAGCCCATTTGAGGACATCCCAACAATCGAGAACGCCAGTAGGGAAAGGATGTTCTGGCGCTAATCGGTACTCCACGTTGAGACAGATTATGCCAAGATCTCTAGCAAAGTGTCGAGCATTGGAGTCTTCATCCGCAACGTCGCCCATGACCCATCCACCTTCGTGGAAGAGCACCATGAGTGGCCTCTTTTCTCCATCTGCGGCTGGTCGATAGTACTTTGTGGGAATCTTGTACCCATCTCGTGCTTCTATCTGAATGATGTCTTCGATGACTTCTGGTATTGGCTCAGGCACGGGAAGCATATGCTTTAAGCTGTCCAGGTGCTGACGTCGTGCTGCGCGGTTTTCGGGGACGAAGGGGAAGCCTGGGAATGGACGCTGAGAGATGGCCTCTTGCAGCTTGGGGTGTCGTTCCGGAAATTGAGAGTCTGTCATGATGGTAAAATTGAGTATTCAAGGTGAAAAAAAAGTATCTTTTACGAATGGTAAACGTTCAAATTGTTTCCTGGTCGTGACAATGGAGGGGATGTTGGGATCTTTAACTACCGAGGCGGAGTCAAGCCTCACTAACGAATCATTTGGCCCCCAAGATGCTTCGTCAGCCAGAATCATGCCAATGATGATAAGGGAATTCAATCGATGGCTTAGGACCCTGATTGGCATTTGGTAACGTTCGGTGGAGTGGTGATTATCTCCTAATTTGGAAATACGCATCGTAGCATGAGATCGCCGCTAATGGAAATAAGACACTGTTCTCCTCTCTAGGGCTTAACTCACTAGAAAACCTATTCTTCAATGCTCACATTCTAAGCAATAGCCAATGTCACGTCACGATGTCAATCAGTCAGATATTCTCAGAGGCGGCGGTCAAGTGTAAAGGTTTCTCAGGATAAGTGATAACGAGAATCAATCTGTGATTGAAGACAGAATAACTGCCTTGATAACCTAGCTACTGTGCTATTCTATCCTAGAGCGCTTCATAACCATATCCCACCTGTGGATAGTATCAGTCAATCTTAACACCAACTCGCATAGTCTGTTTAAGTGGTAAAGGGGTTATAGTCAATGCCCAGGCGCTCAGCTTCCTCGCGCAGCTTCTTGTTCTTCCTGGTCAAGTGCCATTTGACAACACTAGCCACGGCGATACCAAGACCAGCAAAGACAATCTGAAGAATCATGGCCATGGTGTACCGGGGAGCATCCTTATCCGGGAAGAAGTAGGGCGAGATGACATTACCGAGATGGCCAAAGATGTTGACAATAGCACCACCAGCGGCTCGCTTCTCGGGGGTCTGACCAAGAGTAGACACAGCCCAAGTGTACTGCAGAGTGTTGGCAGAGAAACAACCAGCGGCGTAGAGGAAGGTCATGGCGTATCGGACTGAGGCATTGCCGGTCGCAACAGTGACGACGAAGCCGGCCACTGAGCAAGAAAGGGGAATGATGATATGGAAACCACGTTCACGGCGGCGATCCGAATCCCAGGCCACGAAAAACGTGCAGATGGTTCCCCATACGTAAGGAGGAGCAGTCATGAGCAAAGCTTGGACTCGACTTCCAAAACCTGTTTCTGTTAGATATAGTAACATGATAGATGGGGTCTTTCACATACCAAGTCCGTTGACGATCGTGGGGAAGAAGTTGTTGAAGCCATATGAGGACGTGATGAAAATGTTGAGGAAGAGGAACATGTACAGCTTGATATCCGTGACAGCAAGCTTGAGTCCGTGCCAGACAGTAGACTTGTCAGAGAACTCGACTCTGTCATCAAGGATTCGGGCGGCGGCCACCTTGCGCATATCGGCCGTCATGTACCACATGGCACCACCAGAAGTCGAGTCGGGGTAGTTGGGAAGGACGAAGTAGGCAGTGATGGCGAAGAATCCACTGGCAGCACCCTCAATGATGAACAGCCACTTCCAGCCAGCGAGACCCATAGGGCCATCAAGACCGGCAAACACACCAGCGGCGATCAATCCTGAAAAGGCTTGGGCGAGGACCAGACCCGAGTAGAGAAGGGCGACACGGAGAGCGAATTCTCGTCGGGTATACCAGCAGGACATGAGGAAGACGGCCTATAGGACAAAGAGATTAGTAAGTCATCACAAGTAGACAGCATGTTGAACATACACCAGGGAAGAGAGGTGCCTCGGCAATGCCAAGAACAAACTGAACAGCCCAGAGGCCACCAGCACTTGTACAGACGACAGTCAATGCTGAGATGGCAGACCAGATGAAGGCGGCAGCGGGAAGGTAGATGGAAGGTCGAACTCGGGTGATCAACATGTTGGAAGGCAGCTGAGCAACCATGTAACCAACAGTCAAGATGGCAACGGCAGTCTGATAGTCTCCATCCTTGAGGTTGAGATCCTCATTGAAGGTATTCAGACGAGCCTGGGCAATGTTGTTCCGGTTGAGGTAGTTGAACATGTACAGAATCCAGAGCTGGGGAAGCATCCACATGTCGAGCTTGCGGACGATCCTCTTCTCTAGCTCCTTGGTGTTTTCCATGCCAAGACGGGCCACATGGTTGATGTCGGCGATGACCCCAGTCTCAGCCTTGGTAACAGAAGGGACTTGTGTCAGAGTAGCACCGTTCTCCTCCTTCTCACCATTGGGGTCAGCCCCAGAGGTATTTTTGATCTCGGACATTGTGAAAGAAGGTCTTGAAGGGCAAGACTAAGGAGGAGGGGGGAGGGTTCGCAGCAGGATGTGCGGTGCTGAATCCGTCTAGCAAAAATGAGACGCACTTTCTTCTTTATAGCTATCCCGCGGTAGTATTGTTGGATGAAGTCTTTCTCCGCAATACGCTCTACAAGGGTCCTCTCGTCAGACTGTGGAGGATCTGTCGCTCCTTGCCCCATGACGGAAGGTGGTAAGATTCTTGGCCCTCAAGCCAAGGGATAGCCAAGAAGAGGAAACAAGAGGCCAACTCCAAGATCCAACCAATATGAGGGGGAAGGACAAAGTCTTCTCCGCAATCTCAGCACGGGGTCGGTCCGCTTGAGACTGCGGATCCGGAACATGTGCACTTGGCGTATGTACGACTCAGGCTCTCGTGTTGTTACCCCACGATGGAAACTGCCAAGGGTTCTAGAGGTGGAGGCCAAGACAAAGCCAAGGAGAAAGCCAAAAATTTGCACAGATAAGCGGGGAAGCATGTCATGTTCTCTGACAACTCCAACTCTTTTTTGGTGGTTGTATCGAACGGTGGCTTTTTTCCTATTCCTTCTCGGACGTTGGCTTCGGCAGATTCCAACACCATACCAAGTCGGTCTAGTCACCCACACGATTGTAAATCCCTCGTTGCATATTTGGAGAATGCGGGAATTAATTCCTCTTTTTGTTTTTACCCCAGCAGCTCGCGGTGAGCAGCCCCTGGCTCTTCTGGCGTCTCACTCGCGGCTGCCTGTCCACTCACCGCTGCCAGGCGCCCTTTCATATGGACGGGAGTTTATGCCGTACGCTAGTAGCGGTGTTGAATATCTCCGTGGGCGGCTATTCCTCGCCTACTCTCGGCAGTTATATAAAACACCAAGATACAGGATTTTTCGCGCCCATGGGGAAGACCCCCTGCCAAGAGAACCACCAAGAGATGGCATCTTGTGGGGTAAAAGAGTCAGTTACAGATCACAATGTGCACGTCACATAGAAAAATGGTGTCACGACTCTAAACTGGAAGAAACCGGGATGGTAGTCCTATTCATTCCGTCAGCCAAGGTGCTTGGCTCTTGTTACGGGTGCGCACCTTGAACTCTCTCACCGTGGTGGCGTTGTCCCATGAGGAGAGTCCAAGCGAGAAAAAAGACCGGTATCTTACGACCGCCCTAAGCGCCCGGACTCCCCGAGAACAAGGATTCCGAAGCGACCTTGTACCGGGCACTCCAACAGGGAGTAGCCGCTTGGCGACTGGGAGAGAAAGACCATAATTGGAGAAAGATCTCCAAAAATCAAGGCTTGCGGTATTAGAAGTGAGACCGCCGGTGGCGAGAAATGAGGCCGACACGTATGCCAAGGTACCATCACGCCATGGAGTTGTATTGCCAAGTCTAAAGGCTCATGGTGCCTACCATTGTTTTGTTGATCACGACGATGAAGGATGATGGTGTTTTATGAACGTCATAGCAATCAGTAGAAAGCCTAAGAGATACTGAGAGTGATGAAACATGAAAACCTGGTCAAATTCCTACAAAACGCTTCAGTGCAAACGATGCCTCCAAGCCATTTCATTTCGTCGTCCGTCTACAGTTGCAACAGACGACGTGATGGTGGAGAAAGAGGGGGAAACAAGTGGAGAGTGCATGAGACTTCAAGGGTATGAATTTGATAATATGGATATGCCAAGTAAAAAGGATGCACCCTCAAGCAGAGTCGGATGCTAATGTGACCAACAACCCGCCATCAACAAGAAGAGGTTACAGAGTGCTTACTCTACGATTTAGTCGTATTACCGCTATGTTATGTCTATTAGACTGCTTCAAGTCCGTCCCGAGTCTTCATCAAGATAAAGACTCTCTCCATGTATATTCCGAAGTACTATGCCTGATGAAACAAAACATACGCGGTCTCAGCTCCCGACATGGGCGGAGGCCGATCACGGACTTCCGCCCGGAGCTTCTGCTCCCTTTCCCCGCACCCGCAGCGGAACTCCTTTACCGCCAGACGCCAAGAAACGCGCCATGTCAAGCGAGCCTCGGTCTATTGGACTCTGGGCGGAGCCTTGTGGGGATGGTGGCATGCTTAGTTCAGAGTTTATTTCTCCCAAGAGGCTCAAAGAGGACGAGTCCGCCCATTCACCGGAAGTACGGCAGATTGCGGAATGTCCTCTCCCCCAACCGTTTCTGCAGGCTGTGTTTTCTAGAAGCACGCTATAGCTGCATGTTATGTAGGTTGCATCACCACACGTTCATCAGCTGAGTGAAATTGAGACGGATCCGAACCTTGAGCGATTTATCTAGGATTACCCGTAGCCCCATACACAAATCTGGCCCGTCGTTGCGCATAAACAGGGTTGCAGGGGTTAGTAATGTTAAAAGATGGGAACACTTTCTCTCTCGCCACTCATAAGCCGTGCATAGAGATGAGGCATCTTGACTGCAGAATTCCTGTAACGGATATTCGTCACGCCGTATGGGTCTTGTATGCTAAACGATCTCACTCATCCCCGTACCCTGTAGATGTGGGAGGGATGCAGGCCGTGGAGTGAGATGTCAAAGTGATTGTCATCTGGATGACCAGTCAAGCCCCACGGGGTGAAGAGGGTTCCAATGTTGCCTCGGACACTCACAATAACAAATCTGCTCCACCTCGGCCGTTGCCTGGGGAGGTTATATCCCTAATCTAAAAATACACATCTCGACTTGAGAGATCTGTCCCAAACGCCGTTCTCACCCACCCTATATCTCAGCTTGGTAGCTTCGCGAGGCCTATTAAGACGACACAGTTTTGGGCTCAGAACGTGTGCCGGACCCAGATGACAAGTGAAATACTAATCTCTGGTCCCGTAGCACTGGACTTTTGTAGAGGATGTATGTGAACAGGCAAGTTGGTCTTGGAAAGAAATGGCATAATTTGCCAGCACGCTCGTTTAATCCGTAAAATCGCAACACAGGAAAGGCTTATAATGATAGAACTCGGTTGATATATAAAGTTATAGTAGAATTTAATTGTTTTATATTTTTATTTATTTATTCTACTCCCGGTTATGCTTCCATAAGCCCACATTCATGGTTGCTTCTGTTGTGCCAAGTCGTGAAGATCGGCCTTCTCTCCAACCTTGAAGCCCCGCTTATCCAGCGTCGCAGCTTTGCGTTCAGTCCCAGCACTTCCACCTTTCACCTTGGGCTGATTTGCCATGTCATCAAGACGATTCGAAAGAGCAGCTTCTCCATCACCAGCATCAATCATGTAACCAATGCTCGCATCCACGGTCGTCGGTCCATATGTATCCTTTGTTTCATCGATGATGTTTCTGTTCACGCGTGAGTTCATGATGCTCTAGGGTGGGGACACTACGCGTTGATCACGCACTGGGCTTGTCCATGCTGCTTGGCATCTAATGGTGTCTGCTCCACGCCCCTAGCATGGCTCCCCGGCGAGGGATCAGATGGCGCCGTTCCTGACATATTCGGAGTGATTGAAGATAAGAGAGAGACGAACAGGACACGCATGAGGTCGGTAAGTTGGGTTGCTTCTTCATTCAGTGGGAGGAATTTGAAACCTTCAATGTCATGTGGTTGCCGGGTTGGTTGTATCACAACTACGTCATAGAAAGCCAATCCTCAATGCGATAAAGGAGTCAAGTCACCTGACCTGCAGTCCACATCAGAGGTCATTATAAAGACAAAGGCGCACGTTAATTAGCACAGCCCGGGACATCACTAATGGCCCGGAACCCTGTAAAAAGGCGCTTGATAAATACATTGTTGAATGAAATCTCGGTAATCGACAAGAATTGACTATAGAAGCAGCGACTCTGCAACAATAAGCCTCAACTGCCAGAAGATAATACAGAGCTTGGACATCCAAGCACACTTATCACGCCTGGTTACTTCACCAGCGCGCAACCTTTACCAACTGCTGGAGTTTCTGAAAGTTGATGATCAGCTCCTGTGTTGCTAAAGCGGAAGGGAAAAGTCACTCACCATGTTTGCATGTGTCCACATGGGGACTTCAAATACTCGATCCAACTCCTCTGTGAATGATGTTAGTGAACTGCAGAGTAGGGCATTTCCATGGGTGTGTGGAAGATTGCAGAAGATATACTTACCAAGTGTCAAGGATCGAGTCTCTGGCAAGAAGAAGTAAATAATGACAAACAAAACAGCATTCCAACTGGCATACCAGAAGAAAGTACCTTGAGGTCCAAAAGCAGTAAGAACAGAGGGAAGGGTCAGTCCAATTACTGAATTAAAGAACCAACAGATAAACACGGCCCAGCTCATGCCAAGATATCGGCTTGCAAGCGGGAACGCCTCGGCCGAGTAGACGAACGGTACGGGACCTTCTCCCGGGCTGTAGGCGATAACATATAGGTAGATGCCAACCGCAACGACGGCCAACCTGGCGGTACCGTCAGTGATGTAGAAACCTCCAGCCGTCACACAAAGAAAGCGTGTCATTAAGGGAAAAGTCCATAACAACAACTTTCTACGACCGAACGAGTCAATCGCCTTAATCGCTGGGAGGGCGAACAGGAAGTTGAGCATGCCAAATCCCCATGATGCTAAGAGAGCTCGAGTAGGACTGGAGCCAGCCTGTGAAAAGATGTTGGCAACTGATAATGCTAACTCCGCAAAACTGCTGAGCAAACATGACGATGAAACTCCTAATCGCCGCGTTTCGGTTTCGTCGAGTTGAGAAGAGCCGAACGATAGCAGAACCATTTCGCTGCTCCGCAATCAAGTCTTCCTGTCGGAGGAGAACGTGGATGTAGTAAAGATCCCGCGCTGCTTGGATGTCTGAACCTCGGAGATCCGCGAGGCTTTGGAAGGCGTCTTTGTAACGGCTTTTAAGCATAAGCCATCGTGGAGACTCAGGGCATGTATACACCTGGGCCATGACGATCAGGGCTGCAAGGCCGGCGACTCCTAGCATTAGACGCCAGTTAAGACCCTAGATGCTAAAATACTTAGAGACGAGACTTAAGCATACTAAAATCTATTTCTATTTCTAGAGCTAAGTTCTTACCGCTCTAAGCTAAGCCGGTACTAAGCTTAGGCTAAGGAGGCCTAAATTAAGGTTAGGTAGGGCTAAGCTTAGACTAAGCTTAGGCTAAGGTGCCTATATAAGCCTACTTTTAGGATTATATGCCCCTATAAGGCCCTAGATCTAAGATAATACCTTATTTTTAGCCCTAGTTAAATTTACTTATATTAAGAATCTAGGCTCCTTAAACCTAAACTTATAAGACTCGGGCAATATAATCCTAGTTACTATTAGGTTTAGTCTTAGCCTCTAAGGTATCTAATAACTTCTTTATTAATAAGGTTAGCTAGCTAGGGCTAGATTATATAAATAGGGCTATATAGTAGGGTATAGGTTTAGTATTAATATAGACTTATCTAAATTTATTTTAAAATTAGCTACTAAGTAGACCCCTTAATAATATAAATACTATAAGTCTTCTTATAAATTAGACCTTATAATTAGTAAAGGCCTTAAATATATATATTATATTTAATATATTTTAATTAATATTATTATATAAAATTATTAATATTAAACCTATATTATATTATAGGTTTTAGCTAGCTCTAAATATCTTATTTAATACTTTATTACTATATAATAAATACTTTTTATATCCCTAAGGATATTATTATAAAGATAATTATATCCCCTCTAATATTAAGCTATAGGGTTTTAGAAAAATTCTATAATTTATAGCTTATTTTATTCTCTAATAGAATAACTAGTATTACTTTATATTTATATATCCTTTTTTATACCTTATTTTTACTTAACTCTTATATAGGAATAAGAGAAGATCTTAGTGCTTATAATAAGGCCTAGGAATATAAATAAAAATAATATCCTTAGGTTTTAGGGATAATTTGCTAAGTTAAGAAGGAGGGATTGCCGCCTAATTGCCTATTAATAGCTTAGTTTTAGAGGTAATTATATTAATAGCGGAATTATATAATATTATTCCTTAGATAAGAATATTATAATAATTATAGCTATATTATAGCTATTTTAAGCTATTAAGATTAACCAGAAGGAAAGATATTAATTTAATTATTCCTTAAGGAGTAAGCTTAATATTAAGAGTTTTAAGATAATTATAGAGATAAGGTATAAAATAAAAGTATTAATAGCTAATTAAGATAATAGAGTTTATATTTTTATAGGTAGCGTTATAATAAGATCTTAGTAATTAAGGAGAAGGGCGAGAAGTTTCTATATAAAGGGTCCTTCTTATTATATATTAGTATTACTTACTATATATAAAAGCCTTACTATATTATATTAATATAAGATATTTATCTCTATTTTTAGCTTAGCTAAAAATTCTATATAGTTTATAGTATTTTAGGCTTTCTAGTTAGCTATACTTAAGGCTCTTATAATAGTATATATTATTGCCCTTAGCTACTAGAAGTATTCCTTTTATTAATAACCCCTTATTAATAATTTTATATAAGTTTTCCCCTAATTAATTAAGTAATAAAGATTTATTAAAAGTATTACTATGCGTCTCTATTAATATTAATTCCCCTTTTATTTGCCTTAGTAGGCCCCCCTTTAAGCTAATTCTATTAGCCCCTTAGGGCAATAATAAATATACTTAGTTAGCTAAATATCCTATACCTTAGTAGCTAAGGTTAGGGCTTAATAAGTTTACTTTACCCTTAATAGTAATATATTAATAAATCTCTTAGAAACCTATATAATTATAATAATAGGCTTAGTTTAGCTTTTCTAAGAACTCTGCCTTATTAATAACTAAGATTTAATTCTTAGTAATATATAAAATAAGATAATAAGGATTATAAGGATTATATATACTAGTAAAGCTATATTAATATAATCTAATAATTTAATAATTTATATAATTCCTTATATTAAAAGGACTTATTAGTCTTATAAAAATATACTAAGTTTAAATATTAGAGAATATTAAAATAGATTTATATATAGCCTTATTTATTATACTAGAGAGAAATAATTAAACTTTTATATACTTATTAGTATCTCTTTTATTTCCTCTTTTTTAATAATATTTATTATCTTAGGCTAATAATTATCTAAGTAATAGAATTAGCTCTATTCTTTTTATTTTACTTATTTATTTTTCTCCTCTAATTTACTCTTATATATATTATTATAATATTAATTAACCCTATCTTAGAGATATAAGATAAAAATTTACCCTAGATAATATTAGATATTTAGCTATTTAATCCTATTTTACTATACTCTTAAAAATAAATACTATATATAAAATAATTAAAAAAGAAACTAAGAAAAATAAGCTTATTTAAGATATAATAGGCGAGGCTAAGCATAAGAGCCCGAAAGAAGGTTAAAAGTAATATAAGACGCATTAAGAATTAGCTAAATAAGTACTTATAGGTAACCTCTAAGGATATTATTAAAGAGAGGTAATATAAGGGTGGTATAATTAAGGTTATATTTCTTAATATTACTTATAACCTAATAACTAAGTCTCGCTTTAAACTTATTTAATAAATAGAGCTAAATAATAAAATAGATAAGGGTATCCTTAATAAAGGTAATAATAACCTCTTAGATATTATAGAGCTATTAAAACGCGCTATAGCCTCTAAGAAATGCAAAGAATACTATAAATTTATTAATTTAATTAAGGAGGTATTCTCTCTAGGGCTAGATAGCGATATTAATTAACTAATAAAATATTTATAAGGAGAGCTATTATTAACTAAAGATATATAATAGACTACGACGGCTAATAAAGTCTAAAAGTAATTATAGCTTATAGATAAAAGACTAAATAATAATATCCTATAATTTATTATTAAAGTCTTATTTACTATTTTCTAGCTATATTATAGCGATAATAAGACTACTTAATTAATATATCTACTTTAATTTAATATAAATAAAAAGACGCTACTATAAGAGCTCTAAGACTTTAAGAAATATAATATAATATTCTTTCTAATTTATTATAAGGGAATAAAATACTAGGCAATAAGTATATTATATATTATAAAATATATAATCTATTATAATTTTTATAACTTTATATCTACTACGATAGGCACTAAATAGGTTAAAGGTTACCTTAAAGCCTAGCTAAAAGAAATTAATTTATCTTATAAGATTACTTTTATAAATAAAATAAGTTTTTAATATATTTTATAATTTAATAAAGCTAATTAATATAAGTATATATATAGTAATATAATAGGGTTAGCTATAATATTTTTATATTAATAAATCTTAGGTATTTATTTAGGGGCGAGCTTATTAATCTATTAATATACCTAATTAATACTAGGGCCTAATTATTAAGGGATCTCTTTAAATATAATATATTATTATTTCCTTTATTATTACTAAGTTACTTAGTGCTCCTAAGTAAGGTATAAGCTCTTTTAAAGAGAGAAATATAAAGCTATAATAAGTTTAAGACTAATAGCTAAGGAGCAAAAAACCCTCTAAGATAGCTATTAAATAAAAAAGGTAAGAAAATTATTTTACCTTCCCTCGCCGAGTTTTATAAGAAAGCTATATCCTTTAGGAGCCTTAATTAGCTATAGGGGCATCTTTTTATCGAAGAGAACCATATAAAGAAGATATATTTTAATCTCTAATAAGCCGAGGCGATATATAAAGATATAATAACGGAATTTAACCTAATAAAGTAGATTTATAATAGCGATATTAAGTTTATAGAGTATAATAAGGTAGGCCCTAGGATTAATTCTAATAGAGTATAGGCCTCTAGCTAATTACTCGAGGTAAGAATTACTAGTTTATAGGATAAATACTTATATATAATTAAAATAAAGGTAAATAAAGAATCTCTAAATAAACTAACCTACTATAAGTTATAAGATATAGAGATTACTAAGCTACTTATCTATAAATTAAGTAAAGATATAACTATGAGATTAAGGGAAATAAAAGAAGGTAATAAATATATCTTTTTTTTGCGATGCTATATAGTAATAATATAATTAGCGCTTAAGCTTAAGAATAAGGATTACTTAGAATTTATTAAAGGTTCTAATTAATAATAAAAGAAATTAAATAAGTTATAAGCTATAGGCTATATATAAACTAAGGCTAAAAGCGGGACTATAATATCTTAATATATAAGCTATATTCCTATAGATATATCTAAAATCTTAGCTATTTATTAATCTCTAATTTTCTATTTTCCCCTCTAAGCATAAATAAAGTTATTAGGAATACTAGACTTAACCCTCGATCTTATTTATTAATTATCCTGACTTTAATTATAATAAAAAATATATTTCTAGTATATTATAGTATTATAGAGTTATCCCTTTTAAGGGGTATTTAATTACTTTAACCTCTATATAAGAAATAAAAGAAAATTATTATTTCTTACCTAGCTAAATAACTATAATCCCTAATTATATCTATTAATATAATGCCTATAAAAACATTTATTTAGTAATATAATAGACTTAACCCTTATAGGCAATATACTTTACCTTTTTAATAACTAAGGGACTAATATATAGAGCCTAACTTATAATAATAGCGATTATAAAGGTTACTAACTATACTAATATTTCTAATACCTTTATAATTTATACCCTAATCTAGCTTTTAGTATTAATAAATTACTATACCTTATCTCCCCCCTAGAGTTATACTAAGATATATATATTTTACCTATAAATAAATAATTAGATCTTCCTAGGGTTTTTATTATTATAGCTAATAGTATAGGTAATGTATTTTTTATTTATATACTTTTTAATCGCTATATTTAATCGCTCTTTAATTAAATAAATAATATCTATTAGGTTAGCTAATAAGGTTTCTCTATAAACCCTTTTATAATACTTATTAATATTTAATTTAATATTTAACTCCTCGATATAAATATTATACCGCTATTTATTTACTTATATCTAGGGCTTAAGATAATTAAAGAATAATACCCTCTCCGGGAAACTATTAAGGTACTTAATAAGTAGCTACTTATTTTCCTTTATCGCTAGACCTAATACTAAATAAGCTAAAATATTATTTCTAATACCAGCTATACTATAAAAAATTAAACTATTTTTATTAAATCTCTTAAGATTAATGCTAATAAATAATATAATAAACCCTAAGCTTTTTATCTTTTTTTTTTATTTTATTTTTAAGAAAACGTAGCTAAAAATTAAGTTTTTATTATAAGGTAGAGAGGTAATAGTATAATCCTCTATTCTTTATAAATATTATATTAAAAATAATATAAGATATAAAGGGAGTAAGAGATAAATAGGGCTTTTAATAGTAGGCTTATGAGTATTATAAATAGTTAAATATAAAACCTTATCTCTTTATATTATATTAAGCTTAATTATTTATAATAAGAAACTAAAATAAGGACTAAAAATCTAGGATTTAGGATATAAATAATCTAAGTATTAGGACGTATATATAATAAACTACTTTTTAGGTCTATATAGTTTAAATACTTATCTTACTTTTTAGACTAAAGGCAATAAATATATAAAAAATAAATAATTCTAAATAATATTATATATAATTAAGCTATAAATATATATTTATTAGCTCGTTTACCTTATAACCCTAAGAATAATTACTTCTAAGAGAATAAATATACTCTTAGATAAAATATTTATATATTAAGGGTAATTAAAGTATATTATAAGCCTTAGCGTAAACCCTATTTTTCTTAGGTATAATCTTATTAGCTTTTTTAATAGTACTAACTCTCTTATAAACCTTGCCTTAATATCTATAGAATATACTAGCGATTTATACTCCTTAAAACTTCTTAAATCTCTTAAAGAATTAAAATACTTTAATAAAGAGCTAGCTAAATATTTTTTTAAAGAATTAAATATTACCTTATATATCTAGGAAGCTTTAAAAAGAGATAACTATATATAAATCCCTAGCTTTAAAAAGCTATTTAAATAAGATTTAATAACTCTTAGAATAATTATTTTATATTATAATAGAGGGACTAAAAGCTTTTAGAGCTTAGGGATAAAAAATTATTTATTACCCTAGAAAAAATAATATAGGGTGCCTCTCTTATTATATAAAAGTATTAATAATCTTATAAGGAGTCTTAATTAAGTATTTAGCTTATATAAGGAAGAATAATCCTATAAGGATTTCTAGTATATAAATTCCTAGCTATTTTTAAGGAGTAAAGAAATATTTCTCCCTAGAGGGCTACTAGACTTAGATTTTATAAAACTTACTTAGCTATTATTTTAAGGATTAAAGTCTCTTTATAAAGGGAGTAAATTATCTAGTAATAGGGCCTAGAGCTATATATAAAGTTTAATTATATAGTAATATAGAAGTAATTATAAAGAGACTAGTTTATTAAGCATAAAGTTATCGCTCTATAGAATTAAGTTCCTAATAATTATATTAAATTAAGGTTAGTATACTTAATACTAGGAATAGAGATATATATAATATTCTTAAATATAGCTAGGGGGGTATAAATTCTTAGATCTTTAATAATTATTTTATTTATTTATATTTTTATTTTTATAAACTTAATACTTTTAATCTAGATTTAATACTCTCTTTGCCCTATTTATATACCCCTAATTACTTAGTTTTATCTCTATAGTAAGTATCTCTTTTAAATCTTTTAGAATATCTTAAAAACTATATCTAAACTCTAATAGAATCTTAATTATAATATTATTAGAGTTTCTAATTATAGTATACTTTAAATCCTACCTCTTATTAAATATCTTAGCCTTAATATTATTAATTAACTATAAAGAAGTATTAATAAGTATTATATATTTCTCCTCTTAAATAAGTCTCTCTTCCTATATGATTTTTAATAGACCTTTAGCATAAGAGTCTATTTTCTATAGAGTAAGTAATAAGTCTTTAAAGGGCCTAGGGCTTCTTTTAAAATACTTCCCTACTAAGGATATTAGATTTATTGCTATAAGGAAAGAGTTCCTATACCTACTTATATCTCTTTACTTTTTTTTCCTCTCTTTTTAGTATTAAAGATATTTATATCTTTTATATATTAAATACTAAGAAAGATCTTAGTTATTAATTTATTTTTATTAATAAATAATTCCTCTAAGACTTACTTAGAAATAGGCAAAGTAGTAATAAGATATTATTAATTATTTATAATATTAATCTAGTAAGTATTAGGTAAAAAGTCTAATAGGCGATTATTAAGTATTTAGAGTAATTAGAGAGCTTATATATTTTATAATTATACTCTTACTCTATTAATATATAATAAGTTTAAATTAAGAGCTACTAATTAATAACTAATAGTAAGATATAATCTCTTATTATAGCTATAAGAATTATAGGTAGCTAAGCTATTAGGGACTAGGATATTACTAGTTAGCTATAGGTATTATAATTAGGATTAAAGATTAAAAGATCTTGCCTAGCCTTATTTATAAAAGAATCCTAAAGGCTATTAAGAGCGGAGCCCTATGTAGAGCCTCTTAGCTATAATATATTATTTAGGTAAGAATAAAGATAAAAAATAGTTATTAATATTAATAAGAGAAAGGATCTATTATTAAGAGGCATAGAGGGAAAAAAGCTCTTAAGATCTATTTATAGTTATAATATTATACCCTTAAAACCTTATTATATTTTATTAGCTAGCTTTAAACCTCCTATAAATCCTTAAATCCTTAGAAAAGATCTAATCTCTTATATTTTACCTAAATTATTTAGGTTAATTAATAAGTCTATTAGCATAAAGGTATAAGAGTATTATATAAAGAATTTTTAGATATAAGAAATATTTACTAGCCTTAGGGAATAATTTATATACTCTATTAAATAATCCCCTTTAGAGCGCCGCCTTATTACTTAAACTCTTAGCTATAGGTATAGTATTAAACTTCTCGAGATAACTTATAAGACCTTTGCGACGCTTATAAATAAGTAAAAATAAAGCTATAAAGAAAAGGTATTATATTATTAACTTAGAATTAATTAGCGGTTCTATAGGGAAATAAAAGATAGATAATAGGCTTATAAATAATCTTTAAGTTAAAAAGGACTTAAGATACTACTTATCGGCATTATTTTAATAGCCTTTTACCTCCCTATTAAATTATTTACTAAGGGCTATTCTATTTTCCTGAATAGGTTTAAGTTTAGGTTTTATTTTTATTTAGTTTTAGCTAATATATAAGGTTTAGCTAATTATAATTACCGCTTAATTATATATTAGCTTAATAAGCGCTAAGATAAAAGTATAGCTAAAACCTAAAAGGTTTCTATTAATTATTAGAAATTAGCTATAATTTTTTTTTTCTTTAAAATATTTCTTATTTATTTTTTTACTAAGATTATCTTAATCTCTATTTATTTACTTACTAAAAAGCCTTTATTATCTAAACTAAAATTACCTCTTATACCTAATATATAAATTATTTCTTAATTTTATAATTAGCTTTTATCGCTTTATAGTATTTATTTAATACTATTAGAATAGTAATAGCTATGCCTATTTTTAATAAAGCTATTAGTATTTAGTAATATTATAAAATATTAGGAGTAATTATTAAAGCTCTTAATTTAATAATTATTAAGAGGCCTTTCTTAGGAGAAGTATTTAAAGTATAGCTAGAAATTAAGCGCTATATTTATAAATATCTAGGCTAATACCCCTATATCACGAAATTTATTACTATATATCTTAATGAGATTATACTTAAATATTTATAATACCCTCTTTAGAAGCGCCTTTTAGAACTCCGCAGGGCGAATAAGTAGCTAGCTATATAAACTATACTCTAATAGGCGCAGTAAATTATATAAGCGTTTTATTATATCTATTTATATAGTATATTATAAGTAGATATTAATATATATAATATCTTATTAGACTAAAATAAGGATATTAAGCTTTATGATTTTATTAGATCTTCTCTTAATAATTCTAGGCCTATAGTAACTCTTAGTATATATTCTATATATCTAAGGATATCTATTATATACCCTTCTATTCGATCTAAACTATTTGCTATTAGCTTAATGCTATATAAAATAGAAATAATATATAAGCTATATAATAATAAAAATAATAAGGAGCTTAAAGAGCTATTTAATATAGACTACTATCTAAAAATAAGAAATTTAATATTAGGTAAGGTAATTATAAAGTATTAGACTAGGTAATATATAGATATTAGTAAGATTATTATAAATATTAATTAGATTAAAAAATATTTAAAGTAAAGAATAATATCCTAAGATTTATAGCTATAGATTAGAGGGAAGTAACTCTATTATAATAGAACCCCTAATCGCTTTAGCCTAATACTTTTTCTCCCCCTTAAGCCTTCTAAGAGCTTTCTTAATTAGCGTATTTCTAGAAATTATAATTAGCTAACTTTATTATTTTATTATAGGCGCTTAATAAATTCTTATAATTATAGCTATAGTGCTTAATATATAAGTAAGATAATCTCTAGCTATTCTTAAAGAACTTATAAGAGCGTCCTTAGCTATTATTAAATCTATATAATACTAGTAGATACTTTATCTTTTCTCGCATAATATATAAACTTAAATTTAGATATAATACTTTACTGGCTTTTACTTATAAAGGGTATATATATAGGTAGTTATAGTATATTTATATATTATAAAGAAACTTCTAAGAAATAAATATAAAGAGGGAGCTCTAATAGTAAATAAAGAAATAAGTAGCGGGGAGGCTATTTTAATAGACTATAGTAATTAATATATTTTATCTTTCTCGCCTTATCTAAGTATAATATATATAACTATAGATTTAGTATTATAGATACGCGGAAAAGAATAATTAATATATCTTAAGGTAATTAAAGTAACTTAATCTTATATAGCTCCTTAGGCCTATTATATTTACTAAAATAATGCTAGTAATATATATATATAATAACTTAGCCCGTTATTATTTTATTACTTTATAGGGTAATATATAGGCCTAGGCTTTATTAGGTAATACCGCGTTAAGTAATGCCTACTTTATATAAAGTTAAAATGCTATATAGGGCCGGGGGGGGGGGGGGGGGCCTTAGAGTAACTTAATAGAGATAATATAGCTATAATATAACTAAAGCTTATACCTAAACCTTAATAATATAATAATAAGTTAATAAGGCTTATAATTATTATAAATAATGCCTTAATAGCTAGAAAAAAAGAAAAATAAAAGTTATAATAGCCTTAATAAAGCTTCTTTTAAATTAACTACGAGAGATAAAAGGTATAATCTTTACTTTTATATAATCGCTAAGATTAATAATATAAAATAAAGTAACTTTATTTTTAACTAATTAAGTAAAGTAATTAATATATTATTACTTAGTATTAAACCTTATTTTTTAATAAAATACTTAATAATATTTAACTTAATATACTTAAATAAAAGGGTTATAATAATCTTTTTGCCTTAGCTAAAACCTCTAAAAATCTAAAAATACTTAATAATTACTAAAAGGCTATAATATTATCTTTTAATTATTATATCTTATTATTTTTATATTAAGGCGCTATAATATAGCCGTATTATAAGGCACGTATAAGTATAGCCTTTATATAAGCCGGTATTATAAGTAATATAAGGCAAAGTAACTATAATAGGTAATTATAGTTACTTATAGATCTTTTTAGCCTAATAGGCTATTAGGTCTATTATATTAAAGTAAGCCTCTACTTCCTTATAATTAATAACTATAACTATAGGTCTCCCGCGCATAAAGGTTAGGGGTTTAATTCTTATACTTTATGCGCGCGAGAGGCTTATAACCTATAAAGGTTAAGGGTTTATACTATTAGGTATCTTAGGCTATAATAGCTAGGCCTTATATTAATTAAATCGGGTAATTAAGAGCGCACTATAGCGGCTCTAATTAGTTAATTATTACGAGACCTAGTAGTTAGTAATAGCGCTAGGTTAAGCGATTAACTACTAACTTATAGGGAAAGAGCCCTTAAGCTATAAAGGAAGAGCTTTTATAACCTAGGCCCGAGGTTATACCTTTATAGAGGGGGGATAATTATAATATAGCCGCGTTATAAGGCATATATAGGCATGGCCTTTATACGAGCTAGTATTATAGGTAGTATAAGGCAGAGCAACTATAATAAGTAATTATAATTACTCGTAGATCTTTTTAGCCTAATAGGCTATTAGGTCTATTATATTAAAGTAAGCCTTTACTTTCTTATAGGTGCCTTAAGTTATAAGAATAAAGTATTTATTAAAAAAAAATAAAAGCTTTTTAATAATCTTATTTAAAAGCTTATATAATATAATAATCTTATAAAAAAAAGAAATAGTTTTTAATAAACTTAATAAATAAGAAAGGAAAGAGTATAAAAAAGTAGTTAAGAGAGGGATTATATTAGCTAGGTAAGGTTAAAAGCCTATAAGGACTATTATAATAAGGGGGGGTAAAGATATAAGGTTAAAGCCTTATTAGTATAATATAATACTATAAATAATAGTTATAATAATATAATATAATAATATAATAAGGATTATAATATAATAGGGGGCTTATTTTATATAATAAATTAGTTATTATAGCTACGGGCACCTTAGCCGCTACGCCACGGGGCAAAAGATTAAGCTATAATTACTATTATAGCAATTATAAAAGGTATATTCACTGCCTATAGGGCTTTTATTGCTACTACAGGGGACTAAGTTATAATATAATACCCTCTCTTAAGAGCTTACGCCTCGGAAGCCTATTAGAGTTAATCCGCTATAGGGGTTATTAAGCCTTATAGGGTAGTAGCTAACTAACCCCTAAGTATACGCCTCGTAACTGCCTAAGTCGCGTGCTGAAGGCGGCCTTATGAGCAACTATGCCGAAGGCAGGGCTTAAACCTGCGGGCTTTGGGTCACCCGCTTATAGCGATTATTATATGACGAATCAGTTATTATAGCTGCGGGCACCTTAGCCGCTACGCCACGGGGCAAAAGATTAGGCTATAATCGCTATTATAGCAATTATAAAAGGTATATTCACTGCCTATAGGGCCTCTATCGCTACTACGGGGGACTAAGCCGTAATACTTTATATAATTATAGTTATATAATTTAGATAATAAGATCTTAAGTATTATCCCTACCTTAGAGCCCTATATAAATCTATATAAGTAGACTAATTACCCTTTAAACTAATTAATAAATAAAACTACTTATATTACCTCTATTATATATGAGGGATAAAAACTTAGTTAACTAATTAAATTAAAATCTGCTATATTACCTATAAAATTCCCTATTAGGCTATTTCCCCGCACCGGTTTATAAAACTATATATCTTATAAATACTGCTTAAGGCCTTAAGCAGCGAGGGTAACTATTAGCTCTTTGTTCTTCTTTTTATGGCTAAGGTAGAGCCGCTTCCTTATTTACTAGTATATATAGTAAACCGACTAATATAATCGCTGCTATATAATAGTTATATAACTAGCTATATATCTGACCTGCGATTAAGAATATTTACATAGTAGGCCTTAGGTTATATTTAATTTTCTTAGCTAATTAGATGCCCTAAAATAGAATAGGCTATTAAGTATATTATAGTATATTACTTAGAATATCCTAGCTAGGGATAAAAAATACTAGACCTACCTTAATTATAGGGCTCTAGCCGCGGGTTTAGTATTTTTTTATCCCTTATTAGACCTTAATATAAAGGTTAATAATAAGAGTACCTCGCTTATTATATTAAATTACGTATGCGGGTTTATTAGTGTAATATAATTACCTATACTAGCCTAATTTTATTATTTCTATATTAATAAATTTTGCCTCGTAGGTATATACCCTTGGGAAGGGGAAGTAGTAGTTATTTAATTATTATATATATTAATTTAATATTTTTGCCTTAAATACTAATAAATTTTATATTTATAAGTAATATTCCCTTATATATATTACCCCGTCGAGATATATTTTATTAATAAGGCACTCTATTTTTATAGCTTATAGTAGGGGAGATATAAAATATAAGATTAATAAAAAATAGAGAGTATAGCTAAGCTAGTCTTAGGTTTTACTTAATTCCTACCTAAAGGTATACTTACTTAAATTCTAAGTAATTTTCTAATATATTAGGCAATTAAGCCTAATACTTAATATAGCTATTATACTCTGCCTAACTCTATTTTTATCTTCTATAAAAAAGCCCTAAAATAATTCTTTCTTAATATATTATTATCTATTTATTATTTAGTTACCTTAATGCCTTTTATTACTTTTTATTTAAATATCTAGTATTATTATAGTCCTTATATAACTTAAATAAAAAAATATAGCGTCTATATTAAAAGGAGGGATAACTTAGATAATTATAAGCAAAAGTAAAGAAATTAAGTAAATAAGTTCTTTTAGTTCTATATAATTACTTAGCCCTTTTAATTAATCTCTTATTAGTAATTTAAGCTATTTATATTAATTAAAGCCTTATTACTTAAGGGGGTAATTAAGACTTTAAAATAAATTAAAAGAGCTAGCTAAATAGTAATCTAGTCTAGCTATTAAGTTATACTTAATAAGCGATAAGGCGATAGGTAAGTTAGGGTTATTAAACTAAGGTATAAAGATATAAGGAATTTACCTTAAGGCTAGGCGCTCTAGGTTATTAGTAAGTAAGGGAAAGTAAAAGAGTATTAATTAAATAGCTCTCCTTTAATATATCTCTATTAATAAAAAGAATATTATAAAATAGCTAAAATTTATCTTAGATATAGCTTATTAAATATCTTAAAACCTTCTCTTAAACTAAGGGTTAAAGTAATAGTCACTAATATATATAATTTATAGGAGATTATTATTATTATGCACTATATAGCCTAAGTCCTTATTACTCTTTCTTGTCTTTAAAAAAGAGCTATAGCGATTACTATAATAGTTTTAGGGCTAAATATCTTAGAAATAGTATTAGAGTAACTCTCTTAAAGAATAATATAAGGATTAGGTAATAGCTTAGCCCTATCTTATAAAATAACCTTATAAGTCTCCCTAGTAGATTCTAAGTATACTTAGAATAAAAGTATTATAAGATATTCTATCTTATTAGCTTTAATTACTAAAGTTATAATATAAAAAATATCCCTAAAAGACTTATATAAGAAGTTTATTATTACTATAGTAATTATATAGTTAGTTATTTTATTCTTTTTAATCGCATTACTAAAATATTTAGGAAAAAGACTTAAGAGGCCCTTAATAAAAGCTCTTATTACTACTTAGCCTTCTTTATCAGATAGGCCCGAGCTAGTATAGGTTTATAATAGATCAGTATAGGCGCTATATAAATTATCCCGAGAATAAATATTTATAAGAAAAGTTAAATTAAGAGGGGATATTAAGTAATTATTATTATTATATCTTAAAGGTTTATTTTACCTTACTTTATCTATAAATAAATAATAATAATTTATTTAAATAAGCTACTTATAATAATATTTAGAGCTAATAATATTAATAGCTATAGCCTAAGTTTCTAGGGTTTATTGCTTTATTAATTAAATAGGACCTTTAATGCTTAGGTAAATACTTAAGCTAATAATTATCTTTATAATTCTTATCTTTTCCTTTATTAGTAGATTATCGAGCTCTTTAATAAGTTATTATCGAGCTTATTGCCTGTTAAAATAAACTTATCCCGCCGTAGTAAGGTAATATATTATTTAGGCTTTAAATCCGCCGCGGTTAAAAAAAATTTAAGTAGTATTATTTATTGCTAATACTTAGGTAATTTAGAATAATTTCTAAAGGTTATATAGAGCTTATTTATATATTTATTTCGAGGTAAGAGATAAAAATAATAAAGTAATTAGATACCTAATTAACTCCTAGTTAACTAAGGAACTTATTAATATTAGATTATTGCCCCTCTAACCTATTATAATTATTTATAATAATATAAGCTAGCTAAAAAATAAGAGGGGCTAAGGAGGATTTAAGATTTAGGGATAAGAGAAATTTTCTAGCTTAAGGTAAATTATATTAGCATAGGCGCCTTATAAGAGATATTAAGGCCCCCTCCTTAGTAAACCTCGAACTTTACTTAATAAAGGCAAGCTAGGGCCCTTAGCCTATTTATCTAACCTATCTTCCCTAATTAGCTAGTTATAGGGATATTAAATTTAAATAGGGGGCTAGAAATTATAATAATTATATTAATATAAATTATTACGCTAAGTATAATTTACTTAACCTAGATGCCTCTTTTAGCTAATAAGAGGCATAATATAGTATAGGTAAGCTAATAATAACTCTATAAAGCTAGTGCCTTAGTTATTATAGCTTATCCCTAATAAATTTAGAGTAGCTAGCTTAGTCGCCTTAAATAGTTATTGCGGGTTAAAGTATTATAAATAGGCCGTGGCTAACCTATATATAGCTCTACTAAGACCCTTAGATTCTATAAGGTATAAATAAAATAAATAGTTTATTAATATTTATATAAAGCCCTAATAGTTAATAGTTTATTAAAGATAGGACTTATATCTTTAGTCTCTATCTTAATATTTATATAGAGAGAATTAATAGCCTAGTAGCCCTTAATAGCTTGGTTACTTTATTATACTTATAAGACCCTAAAGCGGCATATTTAAGTATATAATAACTCCCTAGATATAATATACTATAAGTAGACTTATAGAATTATCTATAAGCCCTTATAAGAGATAGCTTATAAGGCTTAATATATAAAATTCCCTAGGCTAACCTAAGTCTACTTAGCTGCTCTTAGCTAAACTGCCTTATTTCGCTAATAGAGGATAGTATATAATATAGCTTAGCTTATAAAAACTTCTTAGCCGCGTTAATAATAACTATATAAGTAATTATCCTATTATTATTACTTACCCTTAATAGAATAAGAGTAAATAGTTATTATAGGCTAATATAATATAAATAGGGTTATTTTTAACCTATATATAACTAGGCTAAGATCTTCTTATATTTAACTAGAGATAATAAGGATAGGTTCTTAATATATATATAGCGGCGGTTGCTTAATATTATCTTAGATTATTATAGGTCTATAATAAAAACTAGGCTAATAATAATATATAACTATATAATAAGTAGTCTAGAATAAAATAGTAGGGAGGTTATATATAATAGCCTACTAGCTAGTATTCTAGGGCTTTTAGTTGATTAGTTTTCCTTATAGTTATTACTATCCCGCTTATAAGGTTATTATAATATATATATTAGTAGAGCTACCTATCTTATTACTTAAGTCCGGCTTAGAGTTCCCGCCCTTAATAGTTACTATATATTAATATAATAAGAATAAGGTCGCGATTAACCTATATATAACTAAGCTAAGACTTCTTATATTTAATAAAAGGGAGATAATAAAAATATATCCCTAATATATTTATAGCGTCTTAGTGGTTAATAGCACTATAGTAAGATAGGATATTTATTTTTAGCCCTTATTATAATACTAGCTAAGGCGACTCTAATTAAGTAGATTAATAAAGCTTATCTCGCAAATCTCGGTTATTCTTATAGCTAGTTAGTAAATATAAAAATATAGTCTTCTCCCCGTTAAGACTCCTATTACTATAACCGCGCTAGGCTATCTTATTTATAACTACTAATATAAATATATAAATTTTATTCTTAGTAACTTAGAATTTTACTTAATATATTACTCTTATTATTAATTATAGTGCTTTTTATTTTACTTCTCTTTAAGGTAAACCTATTATTATACCTCGCTATTATCTTTTTAGTAGGAATCTATTTAAAGCCTTATAAAAAGACTTAAATAATATAGTAATAATATATATATTTTATTATTAATAAACTAGCTTTAAATCTAAACCTTTTATTATTATCCCTAATTATTAACCTTGCCTTCTTTATAATACCTAGTAATTATTAAGATAATACTACCTATAAGGGTACTTATAGTTTAGGGTCTTTAAAGGATACTCTTAACCCTCTACTTAACCCTCTACTTAACCCTCTACCTAATAATCCTAGGGTAAATAGCGGTAATTGCCCCCCTAGAGGCTATAAGAATAATTTTAAAATAGATAAGCTTAACCTTATTAAGTCTAGTTTAATAGATAAGTATAAATAGGCCTAAATAAGAGTTAATTAGATTAATATAGATACTAAGCTTAATATAATAGTATATTAGTATTCTTTTCTAGTCATAGATAGCTAAAGAGATTTAATAAATGTAGTTTCTTATTTATAGGTATAAGCTAATAAACTTAATTGCTAAGTAATTTTTATGCCTTATTAGTATTTTATTTTATTAATAATTATATTTTTATATATTAAAAAATATATTAGCTTATATATAGACCTTCTATTTAAGAAAATCAATCTTATCGCATTATCTAGTACTTATTCTCCTTTCTTAATATATATATATAAAGTACGTGCAAGCTCGCAAGTAATATAAATAGAGCTATATAATAATTATATTAAACTATATTATAAGTATAATATAAGGTAATATATTATATTATTTAGCTATACTTATTTTAGTATTAATTTTCGCCTAATTAAGAAATTATAAGCTTATAATATTATAATAAATAAATACCTTATTGCTATTTATTAAACCTTATTTAAGATATTATCTTAATACTAGGGTATATACCTCGCTAGTAGACTAGCCTATTATATCTCTTAATTAGTTATATTTATGCATAGAATTTAATAGCCTAATTAACTAGAACTACCTAGATAAATTACTTATAAAATATCCCTATAAAGTTTCTTAGTATAAATACTACCTTCCTTATAGCTCTTAATTCTTCTTTATAATAAATAATACCTTAGCTAATAGATAGTTTAAAACTCTTTAAAGCTATACCGTCGATATAGAAGCTTTATATAGAGTAACTAAAGTAAAAGTTCTTATGCTAAATAGGTTAATTATTTAAATATAAAGTAAGTAAAGTAAATTATAAGATCTTAGAATATTTTAAAGAAGACTATATAAGAGTAGATTATTTTCTTAAGTATAATAAAGGCTAATTATTTATGCTTAGGGAAAAGAAATCGCGAAAAAGGGATAATTTATTAATATCTAGTAATATAGCCTATATAAGCTCTAAGGTAGCTCGCTAGTATTACTAAGAAATACTATTATTATATTTATATCTTTTGCACCGGGGTAGTTATATATCGCTAATATCCCGCGGCTACCTAAGGTTTTATATTAGCTAGATAGGTATAATAAAAATACTTAATATTTTATATTATAGAGTATAGAGGTTTATTTATAAATACCTAAAAGTAATTAAATTATTATAGAGAAAGGAATTATTATATTTATAATAATTAAGTTTATTTAGTAGTTATTAAAAATAATAAAAGATAGCGCGGAGTATAAGGCATTAAGGAAGGAAGTTAATAAAAAACTTATTAATAGAGATATATATAATATATAAAGAACCTTAGTATTTTTTTTAAGTATTACTTATATAGCTAGGAATATTAAATAGGTCTAATAGTAAAAGAGTATTAATTTTAATATTAAAAATACCTAAACTCTATAAGAATTTATCTCTAGGGTAGCGTATTTAAAGGAGTATTTATATAACTTATTATCTTATAATATCTCTATTACTATTAAGAGGCTAGCTTCTAGGGCTCTAAGTAGCTGGCCTAAGGACTTACTAGAGACCTATTTTACTTCCTATAGCCCCTTATATCCCTAGATTTAAAATCTAAGCGCATATTAGTCCTCTTAGAACTAGCTAGGCTATATAGCTTTTAGTATTATAGTTATAGTTAATATTATTATTATATACGCTATATATATTAAATATCTTAGATATATAACTTAGGCTAAGGCTAGGTAGCTAACTAGGCGTGAGGCCTTGCTATATAGTACTAGGGTTAGTATCTTTTATTATTATATCTATATCCTCCCGTGGCTCTAAGGCCGCTATAGGGCTTAATAATAGCTATTAGGGATTTTTAATATCTAATTAAAGTCTTTTATTCCCTCTAGTATTATTTATTATAGATATATTTATATTTATTGCTCCCTATTTAATAATATCTTTAACCTCTATTATTATAGGAGATAAGATATATTCTATTTAGGGAGAAAATCTAATTAAGGTCTTATTAATATAAAATAGGTAATTATCTTAATATAATAGAGTCTATAAAGTCCTATACTTATAAGTCGTCTAGTATATAATAATATTAATTAATATAAACTTATTAAATATAAGGGTATCTCTTAAGTACTTATAAAGCATAATAATAATAGGCCTATATACTTCTAAGTATTTCTTAATTCCTTAATACCTTTATTACTTAAGTAGAGGTTTATAATCTTTATTATTAATAAGAAATTTCTTAGCTCTAGTAACTTATTTAGCGATAATAACGCGTAATACTTTATAGATACTTACTCTATTTTAGTTATATTAGTAATAAAGAGAGCCCCCTTACCCTATAGCCTAGTAAATAGGTTATAAGTCCTACCTTCGCGATATTATCTATCTAAGACTTTAACCTTTAGGATAATTCTATAGCCTTTTAAATATTTCGCGAAGTCTTAATATAACTTAAACGCCCCTAATATCCTATATATATAGAGATACTATAGAGTTAGTCGCCTCTTAGGAAGGTATAAATTACTTAATTTATTAAGTTTCTAAATATAGGAATATAGCCCTTATTTAGGAGAGAAAGAAGCCTAATAAAAGAACTTATAAGGCAAAGTAACCTAATTATTAAGGTTTTCTAAAATAAATAAATTAATTATAATTTAAGCTTCTTTTTTTATAATTATAAAAGTCTTTATAGGAGTAATTAAAAGAGGAGTAATTATTATAAGAGTAGTTATTATAGGAGTAGTTATTATAGGAGTAGTTATTATAAGAGTAATTATTATGGGAGTAATTATCTAGGGAGTAGTTATTACGGGAATAGTTATAGAAGACTATTCCCCCGTGGGAGGATATATCTAGACGCTTTCTTATTATTTATTAAGGGGTTTGCTTATAATATACTAAGTTTTTAGTATAGGGGAGATAACCTTAATAATATCTTATAAAAACTATCTTATATAAGTATAAACTAAGTAATTTAATTATTTTATTAACCTTATAGATAATCTTATTATTTATACTTTAAATACCCTTAGACTTAGCATATTTATATTTTATAAGGGCCTAATAAGTTATAGATTTAAGATACTTTATAAGTATTATAAGATTAAGAAAAGGAGGCTTAATAATAGAAATCTTTAGTTATTAATAGATTTTATACTAGGGTTAATTAACTTAATTAATTATTTAGAGCCTTACCTATTTTACTTATAATAAGATATATCTTATTATAAGGCTAAAATAGGTAAGGCTTTATTAATACTTAAATAAACGCATATATATAAGGTTTTTTAGTTATTAGCCTACTAATAGTAATATAAGTATATAGATAAGGTAGTAAGCTATTATATAAGCTATATTATTTATCTATAACTAGGCAATAGTTATTAAACTACCTACTTAGTTATTTATATTAGAGCTAGATCTAGAACTATATTACTAAGAGAGGAAGTAAAGGGCCTTAAAATATAAATATCTTTTTACTCCCGGAATAGAATTATACTCTTATACTAGTAACTAATTACCTTATTTGCCTTCTTTCTATATATAAAATTACATACCTTATTACTTCTTACCCTATTATTCTCTAACTATAAGTTTACTTTTAAGGAAACCTTATAGTTATAACGCGTAAGAGAGGCATTCTGGCTTAAGGTAAGCTAGCTAGTCTACTTAATATTAAGATTTTAATTACTAAAATAGTATATTAAACCTCTATTATTAGTATAAAATTCTAACCGCATAGAATAATTTAATCTCGAGTTTAATATATCTTAAGGGAATAAGCTAAGTTAGATAGCTAATATATATAGGCTTCCCTAGAATAATTATTTAGATATAAAGTATAGTAATAAAAAAGTATCTCTTTTAATATTATAAAAGTTATTATTTATCTATATTTATACTTATATAGTAGATATAGAGTATAGTAATAAAAAAGTATCTCTTTTATTATAGCGGAAATTATAATTTGCCTATACTCTTTCTATTTTGCCTTATTTTAGGTATATAGATATAGATTACTAAGCCTTAATATAGCTATTACTCTTTAGTTAGGAGGCCTTAAAACTAAGATAACTAGGTCTAAATATTAGTATAACCTAGAGCTTCTTTTTAGCGTATATAGTTAAGGATAGAAAGACTCTTAACCTTAATTAAATATTTCTATAAATTAACTCTCTTTTATATATAGCTATTTTTTATTAATACCTTATAGTATTTTACTTATAGGGATAATTTAATCTTAGATACTAATAATTAACTAATTATTAAACTATAAATAATAACCTAGCGCCCCTTGCCTATAATAAAAAGCTAGCTAAAGATATAGCTACTAGTATAGCTAAATACCTTAGGATACCCTTTTTAAATTAATGCTATATAGCTAAATACCTTTTCTACTATGCTAAATAATATTATTATAAGTCTTAAAGAACCTTGCGGCATAGATAAGGTATTAGCTTTAATATTAAGGCTTAATTAGTTAGCCTTAACTTAACTTAAGTTTTAGATTTTTTATTATTATTTATCTCTCCCCTAAGCTTACTATTAAAATAGTAACCTCGCCTAGCTTAGTAGTTTTAGCTAGTATTATCTTTATATACCTTACTAAGCCTTATCCCGTAGCTATTACTATATATCCCCGAACCTTTATATTATTAATTATTATTATTTTCTTGCCCCCTTTGCTTTTTTTAATTCCTAGTAACTAATAATCTATAAAACTAGTAATGCCTTATTATATCTCTTTTCTTAATCTTTCTTTTCTCTATAAAATCCTATTACTTAGCTTACTCTAGTAAGATAATATATTATAGCCTCCCGCTTGTATTTTCTTTTATTACTATAATTATAAGCGATAAGCTAATATAGATAAATAAGGATATATTAGAAGGCTAGGTTCTTATTAAAGCCTTAATAGCTTCCCTAGGGCTACTAAAGTATTAGGTATAATAGGATACCTAGGATAATTTATTATAATTAATTAGACTAGGAGTATAAAGGTAACTCCTTTTTCTCCTCTTTTAACTTAGGCTTTAAGTCTTATATTAGTTTAACTAAATTAATAATATCCTCTATTTATAATTACTATATAATATATTATAAGAAATATTATAGCTATAGGTAGGATAGTAGCTATTAGTAAGTAAAAAAAACCTCTAGATTATATAATATTAATTAATACTTTAGCTTCCCTATTAATTAGTAATAATTAGAGGCCTAGGAGTCGAGGTATAAGGTTTATATTTATTATAAGAGTTATTTTATTAATAAGTTAAGGTAATTATTTTATTGCCTATATATTTCTTAAGGGAGAACTTTATCTTATAGACTTAAGAAAAGCTAAAAAGGTAATCTAAGCTTAATAACTTAATATAAGTTAATAATTAATATTCCTATTTAGCTAATTTAAAAAGTTCTTAATATTAAAAGTAAAAAGGGTAAAAAAGCCCTAATTATTAGTAATTTTTATTATAAATTAATAAGATCTTTTATAGGATATTAAGTAATATAGGTTACTATTTATATATAAAAGTTTTTAATACTAATATAGATATAGCGAATTTATTAATAACTATCTTAATATAAAGATTATTAATATTAATCTATCTCTTATTAGGGAAACCTAGGTAGCTCCTAACCTCTATTTATAAGAATATTAGTATTTTATATAGTATATAAAGCTAATTTAACTTAGCTAGATTAAAGATTATAAATAAGACTAGACCTTTAATAATTTATATTTTAACTTTATTTATATATATAACTTAGTTAGTAGTATTAAGGACTAGCTTTGCCTCTTTTATTAGGCCTTTTATTATATTAATCTAAGAGGGCTTATTAAGAGTTATAAATATTTTTTTATCTTTTAAAGTAATAATAAAAGTATTAAGCTAAAAAGCGCTCTTAGATTAATAGGGCTTATTTTTATAAAGGCAGGGAAGGATATAGGTTATTTATTTATTATTATAGATAAAGGCATATAGAGGAAGCTTATAAAAGAAGCTAGGTTTACTATTATTAAGGAGGAGGTTAAAAGAGTAAGTCTAGGCTAACCTAAAAATAAGTATAGGCTAATCTAATATAGTAATATAGATACCTATTAATAAGGAATATAAAGACTTAAAACTCTAGGAGATTAGCCTAATTATATATAAGGTATTACTTAATAATTTAGATAATTATTTACTTTATATTACTATATAAGTTTTATAATAGCTAATAGAAGAGACCTACTTTTTTGCGATAAAAGTATATAAGTAATTAAAGTAGATAAATATTTATATTAACTATAGGATTATTATTAGCTAGAAGCCTTTAAGTAATTTTAATTAAGATATTTAATTTAATATCTTTACCTAAAAGAATATTATAATATATAGATATCTTTAAGGCTAATTTTTATTATTTAGTATATATAATTAATTATTCTACTTCGAGATAATCCCCTTAATAGATTTTTTTTATTAATCCTTACTCCTAAGAGTAGCGAAATAATATTAGGCCTATTAATTAAACTTTTTGCCTTAACTATTACCTAGATATATATCTATTAATCCCCCTTAATATATTGCTATATCTAGTATTAGTAAATATATCTACCTTAGCGCTAATTAAATATAAGCCCTATAATATAATATAGATATTATATTAATTATGCTAGGGAAAATACTAATAGTAGACTTATATAGGTAAATAGATTAATTAATACGGATTTAGCTTACTTTTATTTTATACTTACTTCTAGGGAGTTAAGGGTTATTTTAAAGAGCTAAATAATTATCTTAATAGGGGTTATTATACTTACTTTTATATACGACGCGTCTATTATATATTAGACTTAATAGGGATATTAGACTAGGTAGCTTCCTTAGAGTATTATAATAGCCTAAGTTCTCCCTCGCGCCTATACCTTAACTTCCTAACGCTAAATACTTAGTATAGATATAAACTACCTCCCCTCCTTATAAGCTAGTAATAATATTTAGACTCTATATATAGATCCTCCCCCTTTATAATTAAAATCGCTATAGCTAAGGCTATTTACCCTTAATTAGGTTTTAATATATCTCGCCATAGGATTATTAAGTAATACTATAATTAACCTTTATATTAAATAAGAAGAGAAAAGAATATATTAAACTCTCTATATATTGCCCTTTATAGATATCTCTAATCTTAATAGTTAATATACCTAAGACGAGTAGTAATAATAAAGTTATTATTATACTTATTGCTTCTCTACCTATATTAACTAATATAGCAATTAATATAGCTATTTAATAAGATATTAGGCCTTTATTAGGCTATTCTTAACCCTCTAATTAACCCTCGAGCCAATATTAAGACCCTTCGGCGGTTAAGTATAAAAAGATATACCCTATAGCTTATTATCGCTACTAAAAGTGCCCTAAGCTTATCTCTAGCACTTATACTTACGCTTAAATAGCAAGTAGAGCTTATCTAGGATTATTATAGCCTTAGGGAGTGCCTATAATATAAGCGACTAAACCTTATAATAAGAGATACTTTTATTAAGCTATAGTAATATAATAGTTTTAAGATTAATTATATATGCTAGATAAGTAAGAGGTTTATTAGATATATATTTCTATTTAGCTAAAGAGCATATAGTAGTCTATATTATAAATATCTACCTAGTATAAACTATATAAACCTATATTTTATTTTCTTTATCTCGCTTTATAAAAGCTAATACGCGCTATATAATATTAGAAATTATATACTTACTATTAATCTTAACCTCTATGCCCTAGGTTTATCTAAGATTTATAGATCTTATTTCTTTTAGTAAAAGATAAGGGGTTATAGCCTAATAGTTAGGTGCGACTAAGAGTTTATTAAGACCTATAGCGTCTAGTCTTACTTAGATTAACTTCTTATATCTTATTACTAAGCGACTAAAGAAATATTAAAGCTTAAGGGCCTTTTTAAGGACTTACTTAGGTAATAATTTACACTTAAAATAATTATTAAGCTTAGGGATTATAAAAAGCTTATAGAATATTTTTAAGACTCTTTATTTACTAATATAATAGTCTTTAGTTTTTTTTAATATATAAAAGATTTCCTTAGAGTTAAATTAGAGTTTTATTAAATATATAATTACTAGGCGATAGAGCTTATACTATATATTATTAAGTGCCTCGTAGACCTAGGATTTATAGCCTCTATTAATACTATACGCGAGAATTTAATAAGAGTGCTTATTAATATTTATTTAATACGCTAAGTTATTACTTTAGGGGAATCTATTAGTCATAGGTTTAAGATATATTCTTTATTACTACCTTAGGCTTTACTAGTTAGTACTCCTAGGGCATAGGTCTTATAAACTATAGCCTATTATATAAAGCTTAGCCTTAGTCTATAAAAAGATAGATTAATTAATTAAAGGATATCTTCTATAAGACTTAATACGAAATAGATATAGCTATAATAAGTCTAATAATATTATAAGCATTGGGTTATTTTAATTATATCCCCTTATAATTAAAGCATCGGGGGTAGAAAATAATAGTTAATAATTTTATAATTCTTTTCTATATAGATATTAGGTATAAAAATAACCTCTTTGCGCTTTAGGCCTATCTTAATTAGATAATCCTTTTTATTATATTATTTAAGAGTTATAGTTATATAATCTAGCCTACTATATAAGAATTTAATTTCCTATATTAAATATATTCTCTTTACTTCTTTATAGTCTTTTTATATATATCTATGCTAAGTAGCTCTTAATTATAAGTTAAGGGTAATTTGCCGGGAAGATATACTCTATTAAGTTTAAATAATTATTAATAGTATTATTTTTATTAGTATCGCTAGCGATATATATATAACCTCTTAGAGCTATTTAGTTAAAGTTAAGATTTCTTAATTTAGAAGGCAATAATAATAAGAGATAGAGGTTTTTAAATTAGTATTAGCATAAGGGTATATCTTTATAAAACTAGAGTTATTTATATAAATATACTATAAGCTATAGTAATATAGATAGGCTATTAGAATTTTATATAATTATTTCCCTTGCCTTAAGTATAGACTATTAGATTAATAACGTAATAATATTAGTATAAATATAAGAAGATATAAGGAGGAATAATAATAGTAAAATAAGACTAATAGTATAGCCTCTATGCCCCTATATAGATAGGGTAATAAGTTTTATTACTTAGCTTTTCCTTAAGAAGATAAATAAATAATTAGTAAATAGCTAACTTAGTTATCTTAAATATAAATATCCCCTTAGAACTTCTAGAGAAATATATAATTACCTTATTTTTTTTCTTTTACTTAAAGTATTTTTATTTAAATAATTTACTTCTTATATATATTATCTTTCTTATATACCTATACTCTTAGTTACTTTATTTCTAAGTAGGCATAGTATTAATAATTTATAACCTCTAGATTATTATTATTATTATTAGTAACTATAATATAGGCACCGTAAGTATTAGTACTAATAAGCGCCTTATTAATTAATCCCTTTATATACGAACTAAATTATAGGTTAGTTATATTTACTAGTTTAAGTATTAGCTTATCTCTACTAGGCTATAACTAATAAACTCGGGGTTCTTAAATTCCTAAGGGTACTACTAGATAATAAGCCTTAGGTAAACTATCTTATCCCTATAAATAAACTAGAGTTAAATAGATCCTAGGCGTAGATTAAGTATTTCCCTCTTATATATATTATAGGGAAGAGTCCTAATAGTAAGTCTTATATAGTTATAGTCGCTAACTCTTACTTCTAAATCCTCTATAACCTTAACCTCTTATTTTCGCTTAACTATAAGCCCCTTAATATCTTGGAGCTAATAGAAGGAGAGGTAAAGGTTTATAGGATAATAGAGGCGAGGTAGAAATCTTAGTATTATTATTTTAAGAAGGTAGTTATAGGCGTTTTATTAAGCTAGAATTAGGGGCTTAATTAATATTATTAAGATAATACCTATTATTAGTATTTATTATTATTAATTAAGCGGGTAATTTTATTATATAATATAGAGGTAAGTTCTTATAGCCTTATACTTAGGATAAATAATTAATAATACCTAGGTAACTAGCCCTAAGGTCTATAATTACTTTTATAATATATATTACTTCCTTGCCTTATATTTACCTAATAGCCTTAATAGCGAGACCTCTTAAGAGCTTATAAATTAAAATAAAGAATTATAGATAAAATAAATTAAGAGTTTAATAATAGTTTAGCTAGTAGAGGGCGTAATAATAAGGTTTTATTAAGTATTGCTAATTCGCGTATTACTTAAATCTATTAGCGGCAAAGGAGATATACTCTAATATAGGTTTAATATAATAAGGTCTACGAATAATAATTTAGTTATACTTAGTGATCTATTTAGTATTAAACTTATAAAGCTAATATCCTTTAGTCGCTATAGGGGGTTAGATATAAGATAAAATCTTTTTAAGGCCTTAGACTTAGATAACTCTAAGGCACTATATAAGATAAAGGATCCCTTAGGGCATATAGCATTTAAATATAGTAAATAAAGTATAATAAAACTATAGGATTATATTGCTCGCTACTTACTAGCCTGGTTTTTTAGTATAGAATATAAGGCTCTATTAGTAATATAAGATTAATAGCATTTTTTAAACTTATGTTTAAGGTATTAATTAGGATATATAAAAGGCTAATAGGGGGATATATTCTCGCTTATATATAGCGCATAATACCTTGCTATTAGGCTTAATAATTAACTTATTATATACTTAGAACTTAGAGACCTAATATAACTTAAGATTAATAATATATTCTTTAATAGGGTATATCTAAGGATTATAATACCTTGCTTATAGACCTAAAGGAAATAGTAATAAGAGGGTAAATTAAAGGCTTAAGTAATTATTTTCCTTTTTAGCCGTGAAATTAATAACTATATTACTCTATTATTTAGCGAGATAATATTAGATTAAAAGATTTTAATCTCCTTATTTATATTTAATTTTACCTCTAATATTATTATCGCATAAGATATATAATAGTAATAACTAGATTATTTATTTTTATAGTAAGATCTTTGCTTAAGTAAGCTTATATTTATAGCCCCTTATTTATAGTATATAGTAAGTAAGCATAATAGCTTAATCAGAGCATAATATTTTAATAAGTAGTATAATTTATGCACGCAGCTATAGCGTCTTATTAGTATAATTAGTAGACCGGTTAAGATCTTCTCTATATAGTATTTCCTAATAGAAGGACCTAGAGTACTTCTTAGCTTAAAATACCTATATAGGGCGTATCTTACTTTTAATTAATCCTTATTATAAGGCTTAATAGTTAAGTTCTAGGGGATTAGCGGGTAATTATTATAAGCCGCTATAGACTAAAGGTATAAGCGTGAGTAATAATATTTATAAGACTTATTACTTTAGGTAATAATATCTTTAAAACTATCTTTGCCTCTATAAGCCTTAATATTATAGCCTAATTATATCTTATAAAGGCTTTAGGCTTAGGCTAAATAATAAAGGTACTAAATAGGATAGTTTAATTAAAAAGATTATTAAAATTATTTTTTAAGAAGAAGTATATTACTTAGTATATTATTATAAATATAATAATATTAAGACTAATCTATATATAACTCTTTCTTAATACCCTATGCTATAAAGTATTATCCCTTAAAATAAGCTTATAATATAAATATTTAAAACCCCTATCTTTAAAGATATTAAGGGTAATAGTATTAATAACTATTTATATAGTTAAGCCTAAATAAATTATAATTATATTATCCCCTAGGGAGGGATCCCTATTAATTATTCTTTTAGCTATATAGACTTATCTTATGTATATTAATAGCCGCTCTTAGCTTATCTATAGTATAAGCTACTATAATATTAGGTGCCCTTTTTATTATATTATCTAGAGAAATAATAGGGGGTATTTTAAATAGGGCTAAGATATTTAAAGAGTATATAAGATATTAAGGATATATATAATTAAGTAGGTAAGGTCTAGCGGTATAATATATATCTACTATTATAGAGTAGATAATAGGGGATATAGATATATATATATAAAGTATAAAAGGGGGTAAAAAGAGGAAATAGGGATAATAATAAAGGTTATATTAGATATATCTTTACTTAAAAGCCACGGGACTTATATATTATAGGTATAATAATTCTTTATCTTATTTTATTTTAATTCGATTTAATAAAAGGCCTTAAAATTATCTCTAAGATCTTTAATAGGGAGGTTAAGATTATTATTATAGATTTTATCTTTATCTTTAATATTATAGGAGCTAAATTTCCTAAATAAATTAAACTCGCGGGCTATAATATAATTATCTTTATTACTATCTAGCTATTTATTAAGGGTATATTAAGAAAGGTATTACTTATTTAGAAAAAACCTCTTAGATTACTTAATATATAGGCTAAGGTCGTTTTATTTATTGGTATATTACCTCTTGACTAATATAATTATATTTATTATTATTTCTCCTAGATCTTCTAGATAATATTAGAATCTATAGCTATTATTTACCCTTCTCTTAATTTAGGTCTAATAAGAATAATTCTTTTATATTTTAGGGATTTTTATTAATTATATAAATAAAGATATTTCTAATTATAACCGCTAATTAGTTAAATAACTATTTACTTTATATTATCTTATCTTAGGTATTTATATATAATACTAAAGGGCCCTTATTAATCCGTATTATATATAGACTATTAGTAATTAATAGATTAGTAAAGTATATTACTAAAGGCTTAATTTAGATTATATATCTATAATGCGCCGTATTAGTAAAAGTAAGCTATTATAGCCCGGTTAGGTACTTAGTTATAAATAAAGGTATTATAATTTATAGACTTTTTCTCCCTTATATTAAAATATTAATACCTAAAAGCTAAGATAAGATATAATTTAATTTAATATTATTTTATTATTAAATAAAATAAGATATCTAAGTAAGAATTATAAGTAGAGATTACTTAAGGGAAAGAATAGGCCTTAGAGCCTAGTTTAGTATTAATGCCCTTATAGAGGTTTAATATAGCTATAAAAATGTAAATACCCTAGAGCGGATAATAACCTAGGATTTATTCTTTTATTACTTTTTAATAATTACCTAAGTTATAGAATCTAATATAGTATTAATACTTATTACTAAGATAATACTAGACTTAAGTAGCCTATTATATATAATAGCTAGTTTAAAAGTAAAGAGTATAATAATTATATATTACTTTTTTATAGTAAGTAATTATTACCCTTAGCCCTTACTAGTAGTATTATATTTCGCGGTATCTATAAGTAAGGCTTTTTATTTAAAATAGCCTAAGAAGAAGATAGTATATACTAAGGCTAGGGTTATAAAATAGGTAGATTTATGCTAGTAGTATTAGGTTTTTAATTTTATTATTAACTTTATAATACTTAAAAAGCTACTTAGGACGGTAGAAATTATAATAATACGAGGGAGAAAGCTTAAGAGAGAAGTAATAAGACTATAGATATAATTACTAAAATTAAATAGCTTTTATAGGATTTAAAATTAGTTAGAGAATAGCTAATAGATATAGAGAGAAATAGCTAAGAAGCTCGGGAAGTAAAAAGGGGGATAGAGGGCGAGATAAAGGTCCTTAAGGAAAAGCAAGAGGAGCTCTAGGAAGAGTAAGAGGAGCTCTAAGAAGAGATAAAAAAACTAGCGAGAAAGGTAAAAAAAGGGGATAGAGCTTTAAAGAGGAAAGAGGAAAAACTAGCTAGCTAGTAAGATATAAATTAAATAGCAGAAAGAGAGGTAAAAAAGTATAAGTAGGCTTAGAGTAGATTAAAAGAGGAAATATAGTCTCTCTTAGAAGATAAAGAATAATAAAATCTAAGCTCTAAAGAGAGGTTAGAAAGAGAGGAATTCTTTTCTTAGTTTTTATATATATAGCCCTTAGAGCCTTATTTTGCCTTAATAATTATCTTTACCTATTATTATATATACTCCTTAAAATAGTCTTATTAATAGAACTTTTTAAAATAGCCTTATTAATAGAAATAGCTATTATTTTTCTTAATTCTCTTAGTCTTAGCGGTTTTATCCCTATTTTTTATTCTTTATATTATTATTTTATATTATTTAGTATAATCCTTATTTCCCTTATTACTTTCTTTATTATAATTTAGAGTATCTAAAAGGTAGTAATTTAATACTTAATAGTTATTATTAAGATCTCCTTTAATAACCTAATTTATGCTATTTAGTACTTATTAATTATAAGAGGTATTATTAGTTATAATATAATAGCTATACTTAAATAAAAGTTAAAAAGTTAGGCCTAGTTTAGGGATAAAAAGCTTAGTAAATTTATTACTTTTTCCTAGTAGTTAACTAAGGTAAGTAGAGTCTAGGGTAATATTTATTTATTATTAACTAAGATAAATAATAATATTTTACCCTTTATTAGCTATTTAATTAAGGGAAAATAATATATTTTTTAAAGTTTAAGTAAAAAAGGCTATTAAGTATTTTAATAATATTAGAGCCAATTATTTAGTATACTCTCTATTATACTTTAATTACTTATTTAATATATTTTTATATATTATAATATATACTTTATATTAATAGTAACTAAGAACTTATTAAGAAAGTTCTATAAGCTTTAATAGATAATTCTCTATAGTATAAGAGCGATAAAATTACTATCTAGCTTCTTTTATTATAATCTACGCAATAATATAGAGGATCGCTTTATATATCTTAAGATATAAAGACTTTTACTATAGATTATTAGATTCTAGAGAATCTACTCAAGGATATTAATATATTTTTATACTTTAGCTTTAAAAAGAACTATTACTCCTAAGGAATTCCTTATAGATAAGGATATATATTATGCGGACCCCTAGGGATAAAAAAAATAAGCCTTATTTATATTATAGCTAATAAGTTTTAGCTTCTTATTTTTTACCTTAGCCTATATATTAGTATAATAACTAATAAATTATTTATATCCCTTATTATAAGACTACCTCGCTAATATCTATTATTAATTAAGGATATAGACGCTACTAGCCTAGGCCGTAACTTATTAGGCTTAGAGCAAAGGATTATACTAAGCGGATATTTAAATACTATTAATAGGTTTATAGCCCCGGAGGGCTATATATTATTTATAACTATAAATAATTTATAGTCGCTAGACCTAGCTATTAAAAGACTTAGCTATATTAATTATAATATATATTTAATTAATGCCTCTAAGTCTTAGGCTAAATAGCTCTTTTAGAATAATTATTATATTAATATATATAAAGACCTAGAGTTAATAGTATAGAAGTTTGTAGATAAGGTTCTTAAGCTCTTATTCTCTCTTACTAAGATTTAATAATATCTATTTAAACTCGAATATTGCGATAATCCTGAAACTACCCTTATAGACGCCCCGGCGTAGGTAATAAGGAAGGACCTTAGTTAAGGAAGTATAGGGCTAGAAACTTTAGGTCTTATAGATAATTAGCTATACCTCTTATACCTAATTTACTTATATATTAAGCTCCCTAAGCGTATATATAAAGCTATAATTCTTTATAGCTTTTCTTTTTATCTTCTATCTTCTCTTTTTTTTATTAATATTAGCTTTTACTATTAATTTCCTTATCCTCTTTAAAATAATAATTAAGCCTCTTATAGCTTTTACTAAGAACTACTATAAAGGGCTTTATTATAATTAAGTATTAATATATTATAATAACTTAATTAACTTATTTTTAATCTTTTATCCTTTTAAACCTATTCCTTAAATTTAATTATTATCTTAAATTTCTCTTCTTATAAGTATTTTTACCCTTTAAATCTCCCCTTAGTTATAGAGGCTATTTATCTTAGCGAAGTTCTTATTTTAAGTTATTATTAATTACTATAAGGATATATAATAGAGTCTAGATTTTTAAAGTAGTGCTTTTTATAGCTTTTATTTTTACTCTTTTTTTTTAATAGTATTAAGCTTTTATATAATACTATAGAGCTAAGAAATAAAAAGAGTAAGTTACTTAATATTATAATTATAGTAATAGGGGGGATAATAGCTAGCGCTATAAGCTCCTTAGATAGTATAATAAACTATAAGGCTAGTATCTTAAGTATTAATACTATAACCTAAGGGATTAGAAAAGAATTATATAGTAGGGCTAATATTAATATTAAATAATTTATAAATATTAATAATATTAATATAAACTCCTCGCTTATAATTAGCCTAAGCTAATATATTACTAAGTTAATAGCTAACCTATCTATATATAGAGTTATTCTAGTATATAGTATTAATCTTATGCCTAAGATTATTATATTCTTAGGCTTAATAGTAATAAGTAATAAGCCTATAGCTATAATAGGGGCTATTAAATTATATATAGCTATTAGCGCTAATAGCCCTAGTAATATTATCGCGGTAATTAATATAGTAGTAATAATAAGATAGAGCTTAAAGGGCTATAAAGTTATTATTATTATTTAAGATAAGATTATAGCTCTTTAGGGAATAAAAAAAGAGAATAACTTATTCTTATTAGGGCTAAGATTATTATTAGGAGATATTATAGATTTTAAATTATTCTTTTGCTAGCTACTAGGCCTTTATGCCCCTATAAAGTTTAATATTAGTTAATTATCTCTAGAAACCTTATTGCCTAAAGTTATTATCTTCTAGGCTTATTAAGATTTTTATTTAAGACTTATTGCTATTACTATTAATATAGGAGCTAAAGGAATAATTCTAGTTAGGTATAGAGATAGCTATTAGCTAGTAGTATTAGCAGAGGAGATTAAGAAGCTAACAGAGGAAAACAAAGTTATTATAGTCTTTGCCGCCGAGGGCTAGTTAGAATATATAGTAAATATATAAATCGGGGTTAGGATACCGGGAGGAGATTAGAATTTATATTAATTATAGATCTTTTTATAGATTTTACTTTAGGCTAAAGCTAACGAGGAAGATATATAGAGTACTATCTTAAGTTTATTAGAGTCTTACCTTACTTATAAAACTAATTAGAAGAAGCTAAGTAGGGCTTATAGAGCTTAATAGTATTTATACTTAGTGCGTATTATATTAAATAGTATTGCCCTTAGGTAATAAATAAATTAAGACTATAAATATAATTAAAGCTAAGTAATATTAATTATATTTATTATAGATAAGACTTATAGAGCTTTATATTAAATAAAACTAAAAATTAGTATGATTTTAAAGAGTTAATTTATCTAAAATCCTAGGTAAATAAATAAATCGATGTTATAGGCTTATATCCCTATGGTGCTACTAATTAAATCTTCTTTAAAGGCTACCTTAATACTCTAAGGGAAAGGATTTAGAGCTTTGAGTTTATTAGGTTTTTATATATGCCTCTATAAATAATATATATATATTCTATTAGGTTAAAAGGCTTTATTAGCTCTATTAGTTAAAAATTATATATATAGTTAGTATAAGGATAGAAGATAGTATTTATACCGCTAATAATTCTTTATACCTTTTTAGCTATTTTTTTCTTTTTTTTATTACCCTTAATATAATTAATAGTTATATAGAGATATAATAAGAGATAGTAATAAAAGAATTAAAAGAGATCTAAAATATAACCTTAAGGACTAATATATTAGAAGGTCCCCTTAAAGTATCTCTCTAATATCTTATATGCCTAATAAAGAGTAAGAGATTTATTTTTTATCGCGATAGAGAAAATAATATAAGTATTTTAATTCTTAACCTCTTATAAATCTTTAAGGAAAGTCTTATAAATAAGGCGCTATATAACTATATCTATAGGTATAATATTAAGTTTAATATTTAGGCGTTTATTTATTACTCGGAGGATATTATTATTAAAGCTAAGAATTAAACCCGCGAATATAGCCTTATTATTAATCTACCTAGGTGTTAAATAATAGAGTATAATATAAATAATATTTAGTTAAATAATTATAATAGGGATAAAATCTTTTATCTTATAGATTAAATACTTTATTAAGTACTTTAATAGGCTATATATATTTAGATAATTAGTATATATAATCGCTTATTATTTCTTAATAATCCCTTCCTTTAATATTAAGATAAGCTTATTAGCTATATAGGGTAATTATATTAGCTCTTTATATATAGGACCCCCTCGTAATAAAGTTATATAAGTAATACTTATAATAACTAGCTATTAAAGTTTATTATAATCCTTTATAAGTATAAATATATTATTAATACTTTTAATATTAGATAATATAGTATTTAAGACCTTATTATTAAACTTAATATAAGTAGCGGTATAAATAATATAAGTAATAATCTTATAAACTTTATTATAGTTACTCCCTTAGAGGCTATAGTAGAAGTCTACTAAGTTCCTTTTAATAACCTAGATATATTTTACCTAGTTTTAAGGTAAGAATATAAAATATAGCGATATCGTAATATATTTTATAAAATAGGCCTTAGTATCTAAAGACTCTTTTTTATAAATAAGAAGTATAATTTACTAGATATTATAGTTTATTTAATGCTAGAGTAATTCTTTAATAACTACCTTATTAAGGAACTTAATAGCGCTAATAACTATAATAATAATATTTATCTTAGATATTATAGTAAAGTTTTAACTATTAAAGAGATATTAAAATATAATTAGAAAGGATTTTATAGTATAATAAGTTAAGGAAAAGAAAATAAATAGTAATTTTTAGTTTATTTTATCTATTTTATAAGGACTATTATAATAATCTCTCTTAAAATACTATAAAGCTAGACTTTATAATACCTCCTCTTTACTTAGCTTTAGATAATTACCCTCTTTACCGTGTATCTTAGAAGTAATATTAGATAGTAAGTAATAGTATTACTTATTATTAAGTACTTTTATAGCTAATAAAACTTATACCTCTCTTTTTTATTATATAATTAGTTATTAAAGTAGCCTTTATAATAGAAAGAGAGGTATATTAAGTAATAGGCGATATAGTAGGTTTATAGAACCCCCTCTTCTAATATAATGGCCGACTTAGTAGGTTTTATCTACCCTCTATTAAAAGAGCTGGCGCCTCTTACTAAGGGGTGTATAATAAGGTTGCTAATATTCCCTACGCTTAGATAATAATAGCTAACTAATAATAATCTTAGGTATAAAACTAATAGATATACTTAACTTAATAAGGATAATTAAGCTTAGTGGTTATAGGTAAAATATAATTACTATTATTTAATAGTTTTCTATAATATCTTATATCTCGCTAATATTCTTAAAAATAGGGACTTATTATGCACCGGGGCATAATATATTAACTTCTAAGTATTAGATATAAAGCTATATAAAAGCTTAATATATATAGGCTAACCTATAGGGCTTAGATTAGCGTGAAGTATATAATAGCCTTATCTAATAATAAGTATTATATTATCTAATTAATAGAGGAAATAATTATTTCTTATTTTCTCTATATTATTTTAAAATATCTAAGGCAAAATAATAATAAGTTTTTTATTAATCGCGTTTTAATTAAGCCTCTATAAGTTATAATATTTAGTTTTTATAATATAATTATTCTATAAAGTTTTTAATATAGTTTAAAATAATTATTAATAATTATTAATAAACTAGGCCTATGCTTATTATATTATTAAAGCAGAGGGTAGATTAGCGATCTAAGCTAATAATTTATCTCTTAATTTAATCTTAAGATATTAAGGCATAGGAGGTAATATATAAGGGTGGTATACTAGGCTAATACTCTTATTTAACCTGCGTTGCTTATTAACCTCTCTATTTATATTAAAATGTTTTATAAGTAGGCTTAATAAGAATACTAATTTAGAGATATATATAAAAAATAAATATATTCCCTTAAAGCTAAAGATATAAGCTTCTAAGATCTAACCCTTAAGAGTACTTCTATTAGGTAGTTTATATAATTTTATTATATAGGCTTCGCTATCCTTAGTAAGTTCTATAAGTAAATCTATTTATTATAATTTAAGGCTTATTATATTTTAAAAGGCAAAGCTATTAATATTAACTCCTAAGGCTATACTAAACTACCTTATAAAGGTATATATAGTAATAGCTAGGGTCTCGTTACTATATTTATATATAGCTTAAGTAGCGAAGCTCTATATATTTAAAACTATACTATAACTAAACCTAATAACTATAAGGATAATAGCCTACTTAGATATTAGAGTATTTATATTAAAAAATAGAGTAAATCTAGAGCTAATAGTAGTAAGTATTTAACCTATTTATATTAGAAGTCTATAGTTCTTAGTTTAGGTAATAAAAATACCTACGATGATAAAACTAAGAATAGCAATAAGTATAATAAGTAGTATTATAACTCTAGTTTTAAGAGGTAAATATATCTTTATTAATATAAAGTAAAATAAAATATAATATAATTAGCTATAGAGCTATAAGTATTAGAATAAAATTCTTATGCCTTATAAATATATATACTATAATATCTTAGAGTAAGCTATATATATAGGTTAAAAGCTAGCTAGCGCTAATAAAGAGACGTTACTATAGTATAGGGTTCTTAGCCTAATATTACTTATAGAACTAGGTCTAGATAAAATTAATATTCCCTAAATATAAAGGGGCTAGAGTGCTAGCGCTACTTTATTTAAATTAGATATTACCTTAAGAGATAGAGAGGAGAAATAGTATTATCGACGAGATAAAAAAGATACCCCTTATTTAGTCGAGCCTTACTATTTATTACTTACTTCTTAAATTATACTCCTTTAGGAAAAACTAAGATATAGCTATAATTCCTAGAATATAAAATAGAAATATAATATAAAAAATCTATCGCTATATTATCTTCTAGGTAATAAGCCCCCCTAGTATAAGACTAATATAGTTTTTACCTACCTATAAAGCGAGTTTAATTCTATCTTAATTAGCTTTATAGTATCTAAATATATAATAGAGACTTATATAATACTATATTACTTTAGATAGTTATAAAGAGGTATTATATCTATATAGATTATTAAAGTAATATTTATAATCCCGCTAGTATTAATGCCTTAAAATATATAACTAATAAGAAAAAGAGGAAAAAAGTAAGCTAAATAATAAAAGATTATTCCTAGGGTAAATAATATAATTAATATAATAAGGGAATTTATATAATTAAAGGTATTACTTATGCTTAAAATAAATAATATAGTTATAGTACTACTAAGTAAAAAAGAAATATTAACCTAAAAGCTCTTATTAATTATTAATTTAAGATTAAAAGTAATAGCCTTATATAATTAGAAAAAGTATTTTAAGTATTATTATAAGGCAAAATTATATATATATAGAAAGTAGTAACTATAATATAAGAATTAAGCGCTACTATAAAGGCTAATAAGGAGAATATAATTATTATCCTAATCTATAAAGAGGTAGGTTTCTAAGCTCTTATTAAGAATCCTAAGAACTAATAATTATCCGCGGCCTAATTAGAGTTAAAGGCTAATAGCTATTATCTTATATTTGCCTCTAGGGCTATAATATACTTCGGTAGGTAATTAATTAATTAGAGATATTATAGAATAAGTTTTATAATTTAATACTTTAGTCTTTACCCTAGAGGAGTAAGCTATTTTTAAGGTAGGCTTAAATATAAGGGGGGGATAATATAGAGGATGCCGAGCACTTAAATAATACGAGGTTAACCTAGAGGTAGGATATAAAGGAAAATAATATAGCCTAATTATACCCTTTCCCTTAGACTTAGGCCCTTTTTAATTCCTCTAAATAAGCGCTAAAATTACTAAACTCCTTAATACTAATAAGATTTACTTTATTTAGTTAATTAGACTATATAATTAATTAGTTTTAGAAATAAAGTATTCTTATAAGTAAGTAGCTACCTCTTTTATAATATAGAGCTTAATAATATATATATTTAATATATATTATATTAATAATTACTAATTATATTAATATAATAAGCTTATTAAATTATAGCCTTAGCGAATTAGATATTCTTTAGTAGATTAATTTATTATAGCTATACTAGCTATTATAGTCCTTAATTAAAGTAAAATCAAGTTAATATATAATAGTCCTTATTATTATAGTATATTAAAAACTTAACTATATATACTTAACTAAGATAAAAAGAGGTTAAGAGGAATCCTAATAAATATACTAGGTTTTATTAATAGAAAATTAACTAGCTAGCATTATAGCTTTATTACTATCTTACTATATACTAAGTATATATAATTAGCCATAAAGGTATTATTAATAATAGCTAAGCTTATACTAATATCTAATGCGAGGGTAAATATAGTAATAATCCCAGCGAGTTTAGCTTTATCCCCTAGCCTATTAGCCCTATACTAAAGTATACTAAGTGCCTCCTTTTATATTAGATATCTAGTGCTATTATTAACTATCTTAACCGGTAACAACAGAAAGTAGAGGCTTATTATTAACTTACCTATCTCTAAATTAAGCTCTAAGGTTAAGTAACTCTAAGATCCCTCTACTATACTAGCCGGGTTTTATCCTATTAATATAAAAATAGCTATAATAATATTTAATATATTAATATTAGAACTAAATTAGCTATTTTAGATACCCCCTTCTTTTAGGGTTTACTAGGACCTATATAAGCGCTTTATAATATATCTAAGCATAGACTAGTAGGCCGCTAAGGTAATCTTCCCCTAGATAAAGACCTTAATGCCTTAGGTCTTTATAATATTACCCTAAGATAGTTTCTTATTAAATATTAATTACCCCTTAATAAAGAAGTCTTAGATCTAGTATTTATTTACTAATAACTTCTAAAGTATATTATAAGTATATTATATAGCTTTAATAACTATATTTTACCTAGCTATATTCCCATAGTTATAGCTATAAAAGATATAAACCTAAGACCTAATTAGAGCGGGCTTAAAGAACTATAGCTTTATATGCTTACTTATCTCCTTTGCCTATCGAGCGAATATACTTTATATTATTAATAAGGCCTTAGTAAAGGTAATAGCGCGGCCGGGGTTAGTAAAGATAAATATAGGAGCCTAAGATATACTATTACTAAGGGTCTTGATATATATACCGCCGGAAGGGTTAAAGGCCTTATATCCTCGAGAATAACTTACTACTAGTATTACTTTATATATAGTAAGTAATATATAGATATTATCTATAAATACTATGGTAGCTATATATAGTAGGCTAATAACGCTAAGGGGGATCTTAGAGAACTTAATATAGTTTTTAATTTTTATTTTATTGGTTTTTTCTTATTATTAGTTTAATACTTAGCTAAAGCGCTCTTATAGGGACTATAAAAGCTCTAACTTAGTATTAATATTCCTAGATAAAGGCATAATAGCTTATAGGTAAATAAAAATAGTAATAAATTTTTAATATAAAGCTCTAAATAATTTAAGATAAAAATAAAAAAATATAAAAGCGTATTACTTATTATAGCTTTATTAGCTCTATAATTTATTACTATTATATAAGCTATTAAGGCCCTAGAAGTATAAACTTACTATAAGGGTAATCTAAGTATAAGAGGAAATACTATAAAGAATACTAAGTATTAGAATAATACTTAATTAGCCTAAGTATTAATAAATTTAGATATAAAGGAGAAGGCTATAACCTAATTTTATCCTTACTTTAAAGGATTATAGTTAATTAGACTATATAATTAATTATTTCTAAAAATAAAGTATTTATATAAGTAAGCGGCTATTTCTTTTATTATATCTTACTCTTCGCGGCTCTTAAGGTCTATCTAATAATAATTAGAGGTAATTTTACTCTAAGAATAGCGTTATTCTATAGGCTTATAGGATTACTATAATAAGTACTTACTTTAAATAAAAGAAGACTTTTTCTCTTATATTTAACTTATTATCTTTAAGCTTTTAGTCTTATATTCGCCGATAAATTATCTAAGTTAACTTAATTAATTCTTTTATCTTTAAATAATAAGTATTATATATAATAATTAGGCATCGCTTTAGCTCTATATACCTCCCCTAACTATTATCTTAATATCGAGATTTAACTAATAGCCTTATATTAGTCTTTTTATACTTAGAGGCCTTCTTACTTTTTTATTTTTTAAAATAAAATATTATAACTCCTTAATTAGTATATATTATTAAAGACCTATTATTACTTATAGCTATCTACTATTCCTAGGCTATACTTTATTAATAATTATATAGCTAGGATTATTTTTATAGTAACTTCTATAGGTACTCGATATAGGTAGAAAAGAAATAATTATTAACCCCTATAGCTCTATGCTCTATTATGCCCCTATTTAAGTCCTACTCCTAGGTAGTTATTTCTATTTAGCCTCCTTAGGTAGTTAGGTTATATAGTTACTTAGAGGTAATCATAAAGTTATCCTAATATTAAGTCTTTTTTTTACCTTAAGAACTTTCTTTAGCCTCTATAATATAGACCTTAGAGTATTTAATTATAGTAATATATCCTTAGCTAAGACCCGATTAGGCTTCTTAATATCTTATCTAGATCTAAGCTACTAAATTATAAAATACTAAAAAAGAGACTTTATATTATATCTCTAAGGCTTAGGGCTTAATATAATTCTTAATTATTATATTTAAAACCTTAAGGAGAAAATACTTAAATAAACTATAATTAATAATAATTAGATTATAATCCTTAACTTATATATATTTATTATAACTAAAGTCTTTTATAATAAAGTTAAGGCGTTATATAAGAAGTATATTTTTATTATATGCCTCTATCTTAATTAAGACTTTTAAAATTTCTATAATATATTTTTAATTATTTCGCTTAGGCTGCCTAGATAGCTCTTAATATTATCTTACTAGGCCCATAATAGAATTTTAAAAAGCTTATATTAATAAAGGGTCTCTTACTAGAGAATATAGAGGTTAGATAATCTTATCTTATAAAGTACTAAGTATAACCTAATTTAGGGATCTAAATATATCTAGAGAATACTTAGTTAATTCTTTAATTTAGGCTTTATAGATAATAATATAAATATTATAATACTTAGCTTTCTTTTTATATTAATTATACCGCGGCTTTTAGCCTAATTAATATAAGCTAATTACTATTTAATAGAATATTTACTAATATTATATTTACCGCTACTTAGATAATACTTTACCTCTTATTAGATAATAGTATTATTAAGTATATATAAGGAGAGCTTTTTAAGATTAACCTTAATAGATTAAGTTTTATTAATATAAAAGACCTAGAGTATTAACCTCTTTTAAACTCTATTTATTAAGAGACTTTACGCTTATATATTATTAGTTTAATAGGCTAGAAGTCTATACTTAAAATATATGCCCCTAGAGGATAAGTATTTAAGGCTAATATACCTATAATATTTCTTACTTAGCTTTATAGATTAAATAACTTATTTTAAAATATAAATAGATCTTTACCTAGTAGTAGCTTATAGTACCTTATAGATATATTTTAGCTAGAGTAGTTCTTATAATACCTAAATAAGCCTCTAAGTAGCCCTATAAGAAAAAAATATATAAGTTATTAGATACCTACTAAGAGGGTGCCTCTAAGGTTAATAAGGGATAACCGCGGGGCAAAGCTTATTATAAAGGAAACCTAGGGCTATTAGTTCCCCTTTAGCGGGGGTACTAATAAATGCCCAGGAGAGGCACTTATAAAACAAATAATCCTTACCTCTATAGTTTTTATACTCTATAATTTTAATATCTAGCTTTATATATTAGATAAGGCAAAGAAAGTTAATTCTTACTATAGGGTTCTTTTATTTAGGTTTTATACCTTTAATTAGCCTATTTTTATCTATATTAGATATTAGGTTTTACTTTAAGATTATACCTAATAATACCCTTAGTAATATATATAAAATTTCTTTTAAAACCCTTAATATATTTACTTTTAGTAAATATATAAGCTAAAACCCTAATTAAGTTTAGATAAAAGTATTATACCTAATAGATATAGAATTAGTAATAAAGGCTATTATTAAAATAAATTATATAACCCTCCTTTAATAAGCGGAATTATAAGTATTAGAGGCAATAAGCTTATTTATTATTAATTATATAGAAATATAACCCTATATAATATTAATATAATGCGATAAGCTAATAAGCTATTAAGGGATATTTAAATAAGGATTATAAAGTAGCTAAAGAGATTAGAGAGCCTTACTTACGCTAAACTAAAGGCAGGGGATAAGACTATATAGGGAATTAAAATTTATTATAGATAAGTAGCCTTACGCCCTAGATAATATAAGCGCTAATACTTAATAAATAATCTTTATATATTATCTTATTTTTAATTACTAAACTTTAATTCTTTAAAGCCTCGGGCTTACTTAGGCTAATTTCTAATAGGTTATTACTACTACTTCTCGTATTAAAGTAAACTACTTTTTTACATAGGCCTAATAATAACCCTTCCTTATTATTCGCCCGCTAATAATAATATTATATCTAGATATTAACCCTATATAATTAATAAATTACTTAATATTATATAATATCTTATGCCGCCCCTTTATACTATTACCTTATAATCCCTAAAGCTACCTTAGGCTACTATTAGCTTAAAAAAAGGTTATATTAGGCCCCTAAGTAGAGTTTAGCTTTTAATTATATATACCCCAGGAAATAATTCTAAGTCTTCTAAATAATAATTTTATTTAATTCTATTATAATAAATTAGAGGGTTAGAATTCTTTCCGGGGTAAAGAAGTTATTAATATATAATAAGTAATAATCTCTAATCCCGATATGTTATTTTATTTAAAGCTTTCTCTTCTTATAGTTATTTATTACTAACCCTCGTATTTTTACCTACTTTATCTTACTACTATTTTTATATAGTATAATATAGGTAGCCGCGGACTACGTTGCTATAATCTATATTATTATACCTTATTATAACTTATTAGCATCGCACTAATTAGGGGTTATTTACCTAAGATCCTCTATAAGTACTTTAAATTATAATATTTATTAAATCTAATATAAATCTTAGTTATAAGGAATATTTCACTATTATAATTAATACTTAATATATATTAGAAATAATTTAATTTATTAATATATTATACCCTAGCTAAGTATAGTTAAGGGATATATATATTATTAAGGCTTTGCTAAGTTAATTAATTACCTTTAGTTCCCCTAACTAATAATTATAGGATAATTATAGGTAGTTATTAAGGTATAAGGATATATCTATAAGCTATAGGCATAAATAGACCTTATAAGGATTGGCGCTATATGGTTATAATTTCTTAATTTAGTAACTCCTTTTAAAGATAATAGCCTTTATCTTAATAGTTTTAATTAGTTAGCTAGTTATAGCTAGAATAGCTAAAAGGTATAGCAAAGGGAGTAAATTTATAGCGGGATATAGCTATTAATAATATTATTAAGGGTATAGTTATTTATTAAGAGGATAAATAGTAATAACTAAGGGGCTTAAATTTGTTTATTAAAGATTATATAGAAAACCTATTATAGACTTAATATAAGTATAAGTCTTTTAAATATTAATAGCTTCTAGGAGTAAATAGATTAAGGTTAATTATAATAGTAATAGAAATTCTAATCTTAGCTTTAATTCTAGGATATCTAGTATATTAGATTATAGCTTAATATAAGGGAATTAAAGTAATAAGGTCTCTTTAATTATTTATAGCCTATCGCTATGCCTTAGGGTAATATTAAATAAGATGCTAAGTAATCTAGGAAAAAAAGCCATATAGCATATTAAGAATAGTTTTTACCTCTAATTACTAATTAAAACTACTATCTTATATTAGGGGTATAGCTTATAACTACGCTTAATATTTACTACGTATATAATCTATAAGTTACCGCCTCGTATTTATATCTTATTCCCTTAGGACTAGTCTTAATTCGCTATAGGGTAGATATAATAGACCACTTAGCCCTATATAACCTTAAGGTTTATCCTATAAGACGCATATATATAATAAATAAGCTATAAGTAGAGCTATAAATAGATATTCTTAATATTAGAAAGGGTTTAGGACTATTAATATAATAATACTTTTATATTTATTATCTTAATTATCTCTTACCTTATAGCTATATATAAGGGTTATCGCAAAGGATTAATAGCTTATTAGTTAGATAAAAGGAATAATATCTAAGGTTAATATATTATATTATATTTTATTAATACTCTTAGATAACTCTAATTTTACTTTACCTAGGCTACTTTTAAATATTTGTCGCTTATAATAACGCTAGGTGCATTAAGTCTATATAAGTATTTATATAGAGGAAAATTAGTAGGCTAGGTCTTAATATACCGCTAGTAAGAAGCTAGGTTTATAAAAGATATTTATATAATATATGTCTTAAGTATAGATCCCTTATATAAGAGGGTAATCTAAGCCTTTTTATAAATAAGCTTATCTAATTATATAAAAGAATAAAAAATATTTATTTTAGTTACTATAGTGCTAAATTTATAGTTAGGCAGGTATTATATAGCCTATATAATTATAATAGTTATTTCCTTATTATTATAGCTATAATCTAGGCATAGGTTAAGATTACTTAATAGCCGAGGAGTAGCTTATTAATTAGTTTTAAATAAGTTTTATAAATAGCTTTTAAACCGACTTTACCCTATATATTAATATAAAAAAGGCTAAAAGTAGTATAGAGGTATTATAATAATACCTTAATAAAATATATTAAATAAGAAAAAAATAACTTTAGTAAGATAAAGTAATGTTAACCGTGGGAAATATAGATAAAGATACTAAGAAGCGCTCTCTAGATATATTTATATATAACTTTAGTATCTAGGGCTACCTCGGCTAATATATATTAGATAATAAATTAGGAATTAATATTAAGCTATTAAAAGTCTACCTTAACCCCTATGCGCTAAACCTATATGCTTAGGAATTCCTTTTAAAATAGGAAGAGTTTTTATGCTAAATTTTTATTAAGAAGCTTAGTAATTACTTTATTAATATTTATAAATTACTTTATAATAAAGTTAAAGTAACCTTTAAGGTAATATTTAAAGTGCTATTAGCCCTAAATCTTAATATAGGTATATTAATATATAAGATTAGAGTATAATATAAAAAATAATTACTAATCTTAATTATAGTTAAGATATTTAGAGAAAAGCTTTATATTAAGAATAGCTAAACTCGAGAAAGAGATTATAAGGCTCTACGTAGAGTTATATAAGTGGAGGGATATAACAAAGGCGGAATCTAAGCTTAGAAAAGAAATAGAGATCTAAGCTAATTAATTATAATAGAGCTATAAGTATCTTAGAGAGTAAGTTTATAGATATAAGATAGAAGCTAAAGACTTAAAGAATAATCTTTTAGTATATTATTAAGGGCTAGATTAAGTATTACCGGTATTAATAGATTTAAGAGTAAGAAATAAAAATAACTAAATATTACTTCTTAGTCTAAAACTTCTATATATATCTCTCCCTATTAGTCTCTTTTTCTATCGCTAAAAAATACTTAGCTAGGTATAAATAGCTATAATTAATAATATAAGCATAGTATATACCCGACCTAATAGTTTTTAATTAATTAAATAGGTTCTACCTTATTATATATTTACTAAAGACTCGACGTAGAGTATAATTAAATCCCCTCCTCTATTTCCTTTACCCGCTCTATCTTATTACTTCCTCTTATCTTTTCTAACCCTTTTATATCCTTAACCTCTTTTAACCCTCTCTTATCTTCTTTATTTACCTTATTTTCTTTAATTAATAATAAAAGAAGAGAGACTTTAGTTATTATAATTACCTAGGCTTATAGTTAATAAGATATCTATAAATAGCTAAAGAATAAAGTCTTATAAGTTTTTAATATTTTATAATATTAGACTTTTTAGTATTAAGCCTTTTATAGCTTAGTTTCTTTACATTACCTTAATCCTTCCTAAGATTACTTCTAGTAAGTACTATTAATTATAGTTAAATAGAATAAGGATTATTATTTAAGAAAATTATTAATAGAGATAGGGACCCGCTAAAGTTAATTATAGAGTTTATTAAAGTAGGTAATAATTAGTTTAAAGGTAGCGATATAGATATATTATATACCTATAGTAAACCTATATCTTTTTAAGAATAAGAGTTTATAAGGTATAATTAGTTTAATACTAAGGGATTACCTAATTATATTATAGGTAAATTATTAGGTATTAAACCTTAATTATTATAAGGAAGTATTTATAGCCTATTTATAGATTAATCTAGACTAATCGCTTAGTCTAAGCATATTTCGCGAGCCTATATAATAACTATCTAAGAAATACTAGCCCTATTAATATTAGCCTATATGACGAGCTAGCATAGAGTTAATAATATTCTTTTCTAGCTTATATATTAGAATAGAAGAACCTATGTAAAAATACTTTAGTATAGATAAAGTAGGTAATTAATAAGGGAATTTATTAGCATCTTAATAATACTATTCGCATAAAAAGGGCTATTAATAAAAGGCACCTATTAGATTAAGAGATCACTAATAATAAACTAAAAAAAGACTTTTACGCTATAATTAAATAATAATACCAAAGAGTCTAAGTAAGTATATAAATTAGAGATAATATAAGTTAAAAGTATAGCTATAATTATAAAAATAAAGTCTATTATTACTATAAGATAATAAGGTAAAGATAAATATAAAGAACTTAATATCTACTTTTCCCTTTTTTTTTTTTTAATATTAGGTATTATTTTTATACTTATTACTATTAAGTAATTAATATATATCTATCTATCTTACTGCCTTTTCGGCCTATCTTACTTATTTAAGGGATAGGGGGATAATAGTATATAAAGACCTAGTTCTATAACCTAATATTATTTAAGGCGTAAGTAGATATTAGTAAGCGATCTAGGTAGGCTATTAGCCTTTCTTAAGGTAGTATAATAAAGAGCTACTTCTAGTTAAATAAACTATAAGGAGGTATTTAATTAGATAAGTAGGCGATAAAGTTTAAATTACTTTAGAACCTAAGTATCTTATTTTTTAACCCTCCTTACTTAGTATAATAGAAGCTATGCTTAGAAGAAAATAAGAAAATTTAGCTTAAATAAGACTATATATAAGATTTATTAGTTATAGTCGGCCCTTTTTTAGGATAACTTAGAACTAATATTAGTAACTAATAAAGAAGTAATAACTCTTAACTTAGGATAGCGGTATATATTAGAACTTAGAGGCTTAATAAGGCAAGGGTATAGCATAAAATAAAACTAATAACCTATTTTAGTAATAAATTTAATAAGGCCTAGTTAGTAACTTAGTATAACTCTTTATTAATTTAGTTTAATAGTATTATAAAAATAAAGTTAATATAAGTTTAATATAAAATTAATCCTTATTAATTACTTAATATTATAATTATGCGAGTAAGTTAAAGATAAAAGAATCTTTTATATCTATAAGAGAATAATATAAACTCTTAGATCTACTTTAGCTCTTTATACTTATTATAACCCTATTGCTATACTAAGGACCTTTTACCTTCCCTGTGGCCATACCTGGGATTAAGGCCTAGGTTTTTAAATACTAGGGCTATTATTATCTAATTAATAGTAATTTAACTTTTGCTATATAAGTTAAATATATATATTAGAGTCTTATCTTTCTATGCTAAAGTAATTTATATTACCTTAAGTTCCTTTAATAATTTCTCTTAAGCTTTTATTATTTTTTAAAATTAATAAGTAAAGAATCTTACTTATATAATTATTATTTAGCCTAGTAGGTAGCTTATAATAGGGTTACTCTTAAAAAAGACCTTAAAAGTATTATTAAATTATTTAATATTTTCTTCTAAATAGTTAATAAAAGCCTAATTAATAAGAAAGTATATCTTATTAATAAATATTTTATAAAGGTAAGGATAATAGTCTTATAATCTCTCTATTGAGCTAGAGATATAATATAGGGATTATTATTAGCTATTATAGGGATCTAATTATTGCGAAATTATAGAGTCGCTAATATATATTTATGCATAGATTATAGAGTAGTAAGATTACTAATAGCACGGTAAATTAATAATTAATAAGAAATAAGGATTAAATTAAATAATATTAGGCTATCTTATAATATACCTTATCTTAGGCTAATTAATATATTTATACTTTAAAAAAAAGAAAGCTCTAAGAATAGCTATATTATATATATAAAGAGATAAGAGGCTTACTAATTGCTCTTAAAACTTAATTAAAATAGGCTATATAAGTAGTCCGCGAGTAATTAATAAATACCCTAGAGGTAGATTATATAGCCTAAAAATAGGATATACTCTATAGTGCCTAATATATTAGGGAAGATAAAGGGCAGGGCAAGAGATAAGATTAAATATTAATAATAACCCCTTTATTTAGCTCTAGAGTAAGGGTTATATTAGAAGGCTTTATATTTGCCTTATTAAAGGAGTCTTTATATTAAGTATTATAAAATATATTATAAGTGCTTTATTTAAGCTAGTATTAAAGTTAACCCTAGAGTAAAGCTATTAGCTAATATATCTTAGATTAGTCTTATAAAGTATATATTACTAAGAGCGATAATATATAAATAGAGCTATATATACTTAACTCGCTGCTTAATATTAAAGTCCTAAGGTATAAAATAATATAAATTAACCTATTCTATAAATATAATTCTATATAGCTTCTTTATATAAAATAATATTATTATTTTTTTTATTTTATTATTTCTCCCCTAAAGTTTCTATATCTTATATTTATTATAAAAGTTATAATTTATAAAGATATCTTTTTTTAAATATCTATCTAAGATATATTAAAGCCTATTATTTTAGACCTAAATAATATAATTATTTAGATTATTATGTCTACTATCTATGGCTTAGACTTATATATTTACCGCGGAGTTATAAGAGATATTTCTCCTTAGATTATAAGTTATAAGGCTATTAATTATATTTCCAATGCGGGTAATACTATATTATTACTCGCAATTAGAGACTATATTATTATCCCCGATTTTAAGTCTTATAATAAACTTAATTTATAATTAGAGCCCTTAATCTACTTTAAAAATAGGCTTCTAGATATACTAAAAGGGCTCTAAGGCTAATAACTAACTCTTATATATAATTACCTAAAATACTAAATTAATAATAGCTAAATATATAAGAGTTTAACTCGTAGATTATAATTTAATTCTTATCCCCCTTACTAAAGAAATAACTAATAATACTATTAAATAAAATTACTTTACCCTCTCTAATATCTTTACTATAAGATAAGTAAGCCTTAACTTTATTAGTTTCTAGCTAAATAACTCTATCGTAGTATTTAGATCTGGCCCGATTGGGCTTCTTGCTATTTATTCCGTATTTCTACGAGGAGTATTAAATATCTATATAGTTAACTATATTTAAAGTCGACTTAACTATATAGTATTAATTAATGCTATTTTAATTAACTTTAGAGATAAAAACCCTATAGTATAAATCCTTATACTTAAACTAAATAATATTATATAATCTATTAAATATATCGGCATAGAGGCCTTAAACTTATAGTTAGAGATCTAAGGTAATATTACTATCTAATAGATAATTACTATAATATATTATAGGGGTAATATTAGCTATATTAGTAGTTTCCTAGTATATATAGATTCTCTAGGCGCTTTACTTAGAAGTAATATTACCCTAGATATTATATTTCTAATATTAGAGTTTTAAGAAAAAAGTTTATTTTTATATACTAAGGCTATTAACCTAAAATAATATATACCTATCCTCTTAGATCTTATTAAGAGTAGAAAGATATATCCTAGCTTTATTAGTTTAATAGTTATTAATATTAATAATATCTTTTTTTATTATAAAAGCTTTAATTATAGCAAAGAGGTTAAAGTATTTATTTACTTTCTATAAAAGCTTAGTCTTATATCTTAATTACTTATAATATTTAAGAAAAGCATTAAGTAATTAGATATATAGGGTAATACCTTCTTAGTTACCTAGGCTTAATTAAACCTAACTTTAAGGATATAAAGTAATATATTAGTAAGATAATAGCTATTTCTAAAAAAGAGGTTTTACCCTTACTTAGATCTCTTTATAGAGATATAATACTAGCTAACCGAAGATATTTATATTATTCCTTTAATATTAGCTATCTTATTCTTAGTATTATTAAGGGCCTTAACCCTAAGTACCTTAATTTAATTATTAAAGACCTAGGCTATTATTATAATTAGTTATTAATTAGTTAGTATTTTATATAGCCTCCCTTAAGAGTATTTAGTCTCGGTATAATTACCTAAAGTAAGTAGTATTATTAAGATTACTATTTTTAGATCTTTATAGAAGTATTATTAATATAAGTATTATTAATAAGGGCCTATGCCTTATAGGTAAGGGGAGAGGTTATAGCGCATAGTATATTTAACTAATATCTATAACTAGAAGTCTATATACCCTCTAAGTTTATATAAATATTTTACTAAAATAAGGGTATTATAATAGCTAATAAAAAAGTAAATAAATATAAAAAAAATGTTGAACCCGTATTGAGTGAATTGATTGATTGACCGTGTCTGACTGCCCGCT